>JAGDQP010021806.1:0-10438 GCA_022664845.1 Lepisma saccharinum | reverse complement strand
GGTTTCCGAAATATAGTGAGTTCAAAGTGGAGGGGCTGCCCCCCCACTTCCTCAAATTCAAAATTTCTTTTTACCGTTTGATTGTGCTTCGTTTGTCCCCGTTTGTCCAGAAAAAAAATCGTTTGTATCCTCACCGTTTCCAAAACATAACAATTACAAAGTGGGGGCTGCTCCCTACATCTCCAAATTGAAAATTCCTTTTTGCAGTTTGTTTGTGCTTCGTTTGTCCCTGTTTGTCCCGAAAAAAAATCGTTTGTCCCCTCACGGTTTCCGAAATATAGTGAGTTCAAAGTGGGGGGGCTGACCCCCCAACCTTTTGAAATTCTGAATTTCTTTTTACCGTTCGATAATACACGTAATTTCTCAGATGTTCTTTTATATTTTATATTTAGGAGTGGCCACATTGTTTCATCTAATTTCTTGCCGTAGAACTGTGAATCATATTTTGCTGATAATGTAAAGATAACATAAAAACTGCTCCTTAACCTGTGGTCAAGTATTTAATATTGTGTTTACTAGAATATAAGTTTTAAAGGATAAATTGTTAAGCTATATTTAGAGACAATTATTCTACATACACTAATATGAAGAATCAGTAGTCTGCAGTGCCCAAAACATTGTCAGAATCAGAATAAAGTAAGTAATAATTGAATTTATTTTATTTCAGTCTGATATGTAAAGACTGCAGAACAATAATGTATTTTATGTAATAACTTCTTTCATTTATAATAGATATAGAATTATTTTATTATTTAACTAGTGTCATGTGAAGGCAATTCAAACTATCTATGTGAACTGGCATTTGTAACTTGCTATGAATATAAACATTGCATGGATAGGTTTATTTTGTGAAAATATAATTGTGATCAGCATAGTCTTTATTATACAAAATGTGTTCTATGTGTTTATTTCACAAACAAATATCATTAACCAAATCTCCGTTCACTTTGATTAACATTTATTTTGTTATTTCTGTTTTACCTTAGAAACTGAACGTATATTCGACGCACATTGACGTGCCAGAATTGCAAAGCTTTCATTTCTCACCGTGAAGTGTCCTTCAGACGAAATAGTACAAATATCTCAAGATTTTCAAATTCGTTTTATCAATTCAAATATACTTTTTAAACACATGTTCCAAGTTTTTAGTCCTTCACTGTAGGTTTAAACGTATCGATATTTCCAGATTGGTTCATTTATCAACATGAGCCTTGATTTTCGAGTCCAGGCAGAGAAATATTTGAAACATTGTGTATATTTCAGAATATATGAATGCACAATTCAGTGTTGTAAATTGTCTTTAGTTTTACCAGGTAAATGCCGGATTTGTAGCTGTACTAAAGTTCTGGCCTTTATCTTCCCCGTCAATATCATCGGAACAGTGATCGGCGAGCAATGAACCCTCAAATGTGAGTCTTAGATTATCAACTCCATAAATAAAACATAGGTTTATATGAAGATCCTACTACTATATTTGTTCATGATAAAAGAACACTAGCCGGTATACATATTCTGCGATGTCTACAGCATTGAGCTGAGAGATAGGTGACATTAAATGAAAAGTTCAGAATCTTAATTGAGTCTCGTTGCCACGGAGATGGTAAATATTTTAACATTCCAGTGTAGTTAAAATACTAAGGGTATTGCCCTACATTAGTTTGTGAACTTTGGTTCAATTGTTCTTACGTAATGCTGAAATATGTGTTTAATGCATGAGTGTCGTTACTATGGAAACAGTATATGGTAAGGGATACCGGTCGATCCCAGGACCGTATCAGGATTTATTAAGAGACAAACATATTGACAACAAAACTACTTTCAAGTGAACTTTCGTATTATATGTTATTATACATTGCAACAGGTAACAAATACCTGTAGAGACAATAAGAAAGGCGGGTGCCAGCCAAAAAGAACTGTGCCTCTTGTGCTGCAAACCAGTCATCAAGCCATTTTCGTAAGATGTGAAGCGTTGGTAAGCAAGTGCGTGTCCCATGGATGCAAATAAGTGAAAATCGGAAGGCGCCAAGTGTGGTGAGTAATCCGCATGCGGAAGGATTTCTCAGCCAAACGTCGCAATCGTTTCCTTGACCGGTTTTGCTGTGTGGGAGGGTGCATTATCGTGAAGCACAATCACTTTATGTTGTCTTTGGTCATATTATGGTCGTTTTTTACGCAAAGCTTGATGCAAATCGATCATTTGTTGTTGGCAACGTTGGGTATTAACGATTTGGCCAGGTTTCAGCAGTTCATAATAGTTCACTCACTTCTGATCCCATCAAACACAAAGCATTGTCTTTCTTCCATAGCGATTTGGGCTTGAAGTCGATGTCGCCGGTTTTCCTGGAGTTACCGATGATCTTTCACGCTTAGGATTCTCGAAATAGATCCACGTTTCGTCACCAGTCACAATTCGATGGAGAAATGATTTCCTTTTGTACCTGGCGAGAAGAATTTTGCAAGTGTTTTTTCGGTTTTCCTTCTATCGTTCAGTCAATGCATGTGGAAGCCATTTTCCCACCTTCTGAATCTTTCCCATGGCTTTTAAACGTATGGAAACTGCTTCTCGTGCCACATTTAATTGATCCGCGAGTTGTGGTTTCGTTTGAGCGTCATCCTAATCCAACAAAGCTTGTAATTCGCTGTCTGCAAATTTTTTCGGTGGTCTTCCATGTTCTTTGTTTCTCACGTCAAAATCGCCACTTTAAAGTTTTTTAAACTACTCATAGCACTGGGACTTACCAAGAGCATGATTACCGTAAGCTTCGACAAGCATGCGATTCGGTTGTGCAGCAGTTTTCTTCAAATGATAACAAAATATCAATGCTGTCCGCAAATCGTAGTTTAAATGTACAAATTGCACCATGTTGAACGCTATTAAACACTACACTATGACATGAAACTTGTCTAGTTGTGAGTTGCACTTCGTTATCAGCAGTCAAAACAAGCAAGTGGCGCAAGGACGCAGTTTTATGGTAACCACAGTGACAGCTCACGCCGTCTATGCACAAATTCCGGTTTCATATTTACACACCTGGTAGACGGGTGAATAGGGAAAATGAAGGGAGAATGAATAAAACTCCACCAATTAAGGAATTCGAGTTATCGAGGTTCGACTTATCGAGATTCCACTATATCTACATTTTTCTCACCTGAAGTTCTTATTGTTTTTTATTGAAATGAGAAAAATTGATGGACTTTTCAGTTGAAACTTGGTAACAAATAAACCTAGAGTTAAATTGGACGTTTATTTTTCACGAAGTATCAAGTGAAAAGTCCGCCAATGTTTCTTCTTTCAATAAAAAAGCAAAAACTTCAGGTGACAAAAAATGTAGATATGATGTATCAGTGGTTAACCCTCGATGTAGAAATCATGAGGACCATACACTAGTAAAACATATTTTTGTTATTAAACTGTAAACTACAGCGAGAATTTTCTTTCCATATAGGAGTTTCGTTTTCAGAGACTAATCACCGGAAACACTATTATTATTCGTCGTCAGGGGCCCGACTATTATTATTTAGTCGTGCAACTATTTTGTTACAGGGAGTCATAATTAAGATTTTATTATTCTAATTTCAAAATGTATATTTCTATCCAAAAACGAACATTTTAATTCGTTATTAATCAAATCATGTTAGCTGCCCTAAACAGTAAAAACAAAATTGTTTTTCATTTCAAAGTAGCATGAAAATTTTAAAATCAGCGTTTATTTATTTTTTCGTTCTTTTACACATTGCTATCTTCTAGACACATTCGTTAAAAGAACGAGCTATTTAGGTATATGAAAGGAATGTTCGGTGAACCTGAATAAAAATGTTCTTCAAATTACTAATGAGAAATTAAAAATGCGATTATCTTCCACCAATTTTTGCGCTTATCATTTTTTACGGGAATTCTAGATCATTCAATTCTACTTCAAATTTGGGTTTAAATGACACGGTTTGTCCGAACGTGTTTAATCTGGTACAGCAAGATGAAATCTTTTCTTAAAGTACTTTTGCACTTCATGCACTCAGTGTTTCTTCCAGAAGATTTTATTCAGGTGTCTCATGAGGGGCTAACGAAAATAAAAAATAATACATATTGACTGCAATGCACTAAAATATAAAATAATGATAATGTTATTTAACAATATGTCGTATTTCTTTATTTAACCTCAAAATAACGTAGACAATATTTATTGAATGTGCTACTATGTATGTATTTCAGTATACATATGAATAATACAAGTGTTAAAACTAATTTTTTCGGGGGTGCGGCTGAAAATCCGCGGAGGGCAAAGCCTCCCAAAAGCATGCCTGAAAGAAATATTGCATGTACTCAGTCCAGGGTTTCCGCCAGGGTTTTCAGTTTGGGGTGCAAAGTCAAAATTGGGAGGGTATAAATGAAGTTTTGTACTGTTTCTATCCATTTTTCACAGCAAGAATTTTAAAGTTGGGGGGTGTTGTCGAGAAATTTGGGGTAAACATCCCCACGGGTGGGGTATGGCGGAATCACTGACTGAGTCTATACTGCACGCTAGCCCCTATGCAAAGGCAGATGAAGAGAAGCTAATCTAGCTTCATACACATTCCCGCATTTAATAAGGTAAGGGTTCTTTCAACATGGTATCTATTTCTCAAATCTGAAGTCATTTTCTTTGTGTTAGTTTTGTTCAGACACTAGCGTGCAACAGAGGCTGAGAAGTGAGAACATACTGCAAGAACTTCTATAAAGTGTCCTTTTAGCCTGAAAAGCCGGTCGAGTGGTCTGCGGCGGTAGGCCATCGGCTCGAAGGTTGCGGGTTCGAGTCCCGGCAGGGGCATGGGTGTGGATTTTAACAGTTAAAGCGACGGGCCGAAGTCCAAAGTTACTAGACTGGCCCATATAAAAATAAAAATAAAGTTTTTTTTAGCCTGAAAAGATTAAAATGGCGTCATAAATCAAGGTGTCTGAACCCACATCTATTACCGATTCAGGGTTTGGTCTGAACTGTTGCAGCTTATGGGCAACAGCTGCAGTTTTACTTATTGTACTTCTGCCTGATGCAAAGCAAATTCCTTTACTGTTATTTCTCTTTAATGACCCCCCGTAAAGGATTTATATTTAACATTGATAGGAAAATTAATTCCCTAATTCCTTTGTTCATTCACACATATTTAATTATCTAATATAACAATAGTTTCATTTGAAAAACTTAACGGGGAAAGAGGGTGTAAAAAGTAACCGCGACTGGAGCGTTGCCGCTCGGCTATTGCAACCCGAAGTGATAGAACGGCTGCAGGGAGCTCAGGTGCGTTTTTGTTTTTTATATTTAGCGGAGAAACCGGTATCGTTGTTGCCATAAGAGCAACAGTATACTCTTAAGTCTGGACGGATAATAAAGCCCGGATATTTTCTTCCTGCTGCCCCTATTTTCTGATACAGATAGTGACTTTTAATACACCCTATATTTACAGGGCTGTAGATTGATACGGGCAGAGAGGGGCTTCTCAGGTACTGTGTATTTATAAGAACGTAGGTGCTAAACAAACCATGGCGGAGTTGCTCTGCAATTTCAATAAGTGAGAAAGTTCCTGATATCTGGACTGTTTATTCATCCTTATTAACCAGTACATGTGTAAATATATTTCTCTGATAACTAAGTTGAACGTGTTTAGGCTTTTGTCCGGAAAAAAGTTTAATTGAAGTTAAGCTTATGATGAGCTACTTAAAACTTCATTATTTGCTATTAACGAGTAAAATATTTAATGCTCGCTAGATGGCAGCAAAAGCAGTTGAACTTTCAGAGGGGTAAGAATTATTTTAGTAATTGTTATTTCGGAAGACTTTTACATTGTTTACATATAGTTTTATTATATACAAGTAATTTCATTTGTGTATCATATTTCGAAAGTATATTAAATGTTTAAAATGTAGTAAAATTAACTATTTCATGCATGAATGGTAAAAGTTAGGTGTTATCAGTATACCAAACTCAGGGGCCCCTGACGATGAATAATAATAGTATTTCCGGTGATTAGTCTGAAAATGAAACTCCTATGTGGAAAATAAATTCTCGCTAAGCTACAGACGTCAATTGCTTATTTGTCTGAAAATGTTTTAGTGTTGCAACATAACGCCTTTAAGTTTTATTTGCAATCAGCCATTAACATAAGTAAGGTCACCATATGTACGTATTTTCTACAGACGTACGTTAAAGATGTACAGACGCCCGCCCGTATGCGTAAATTAACTAAATGTCCATACTTTTCATTTAACCAATTATCTTCACTTGAAATGTGCATGCCTTAACCAGCACAATATCATTAAGGTATGAAGGCAATTGCTTTATAATCCTGCACCCAAGTACACAATTTGGTATTTACGAAGTTGGAGAAATAAATTTCAGACATATATAAGAAAAAATACTTCACATTAAAGCCTTAAAGTGGCACAGGCTCAGGCCAGGATAGGGTGTAGAAAAGGATGTTGGAAGGTATTTGCCAGGTGTGACTGAGGAAAATCTCTTGAGAAACGTGGGTGGTCATTGGCACTTCATCAATTCCATTCTCTCTAGTATCCACAACAATCCCACTGGCCTCATTTTTTCACAATGTCTGATGTCTCATCTGTATTAGTATGTTTCTACGTACACCTAACTTATTGGAATATATTCCATATTCATACTACAATCACTCCTTCAATAATCAATGAAGCATGGTGCTTAATATCCCGCATATATATTGGTGCTAATTACCCCAGCACGTACATATGCGATCTTTTTAATCCTGTCTCCTTGTTACCAAAGTTTAGGTCTTCTGCAGCTCATGAAATTGATAGTAGGCTTAGTATTTGTAGTTCATATTAATATAAATTACTCTTACCTCCTTTTAACATAAAGTTGTCAGCTTACTTCAATTTTTTTCCAAGTTGTACTTTAGCTGAAGAAAATTGATGTGCCCAGTTTTAGTAAGAACATACAGCTTATGCTCTTTCCTTCTCCAAACAGGTAATATGTTTCTTCTACACTTTATTCTTCATTGGAAACGCCTATGAATCTTGACATGCACCTTCAATTGTATGAGCTAGCTAAGAAAAAACTGGTGCTTATTATACAGTTTTGTCCTATACGTTTTCTAGGATTACCCTTAAACCAACCAAGCGGTTGTTGACATGATACCGTGATTATAAGTACTGACCGCTATCTTTCTCATTCCATTTTCCACAGCAGTGATGAAAGAATTTGATCAATCTATCTGCAACTTTAAGGTGCTATAAAAACAAAACATTAACGTAATTAAAATTTCAAAATAGTAACTTTACAGTTTATGTACCTGGTTACATTGATCACAACGCTGTTATGCTTAGATCTCCATGTTTTTATATAAAATAAAATAAACATCCATGCTATTATACATACATTTTTAAATATGTGCTCTTTTAGGCTTCAGCAGTTAACGTTGTGAAAACTTATGCGCCCGCTGCGTCCGTCTTTCGACAACTTTCAATTCAGAAACTTTACCAGGCCTAGGAAGATAGTTGAGTTGTCGTTGGAAAGTCTCGGCGAGACTAGCTCAAACCCATATCATTCATCCAGATTGCAGGAGTGCCAGAGATAGGGGGCGTTGCCAGATATGGGCACTTTCTATCTTTGAAACTACTAGGACCAGGAAGGTGGTTGAGGTGTCTTTGGAAAGGTCTCGACAATATGAGTTCAAACCCGAATCATTTCTCCAGATAGCAGGGGCGATTTCCGAGGTAGATTTTCAACTTTGGAACTACTGGGCCTAGGAAGGTAGTTGATGTGTCGTTGAAAAGGTCTCGCCGCAATTTTTGAACGCAACATTGATCATGTACATAGGGTGCTGAATCCTGGCGGTAGCGTATGTGTACAGTCCCCCGACTAGACTCTGCCTCACTTATTTAGTTCTACTTTTGCGTTACCGGTACTGCTTTTTCTGCAGAAATGTGCTAAGATTTTAGAACTTAGCGTCGAATATGACATAATGTTATTAATAATATCAAGAAAATTTGACTCATTGGCACATTAATATAGCTTCTCAGAATGTCTCAAACGTCACTCTCCAAGTCAATGAAAGCAGGTCGTAATTAAGCAAGTACAAATTGGTTAATAGTATAAAGGCCGCTTTAGACGACAACATTTATGCTACGATGAATCTTACGATTAGTAGTAGTGCCAGAGTGTGAACGCAAGAATGCTACAATAAGGCAAGATGCTATGGTATAAATCCACAACTTTTTTCTTTTTACCCTAGCACACTGCTTTCGCTAAGATTTATCGTGCGAGAAATTTTATCGTCTAAAGTGGCCTTAAGCTTACGGCGAACCTATGAGACTAAGTTCCGCAGACGGTAGTCACAAAAACAATAATTACCATTCAAAACACCTATTGCAAATGTAAAACGATGAAAACTTGAAAACAGTCTTACCTGTATATATAGCTCAAAAAGTAAAATAATAGAAGAACTGCAGGCAAGCGGGAACAATCTGAATAGCGGAAGGAACAAATTAAAAGCGAAACAGGCTCAACCATGTCAGGAGCAAAATAGTTCCCGTTGTTCGTCTTCATTTCCATTCCTCCGCCTTTGTTCGGTGCCGCTTACTCGCCGGTCGTCCATTCCAGTGTGGCAAATCGGAGAGAAATACAACTACCCAATATAGTAATGTTTATATTAGCCAGTGAACTCTAGTAAACAATATAGGAGGACTCGGCCATTGTCTTAGGTCAGACACAGATTCATTGCTTTTTAATAGCATCGAAGACTCACTCCACTATCCTTGTAAAAGAGGTTAATGGTATTAGCGTTAGGGACAAGAGAAAGCAGTGACGCACCGAACCCTTGGTGGCCGCGCATTAATACACACCAACCTCAACTGCCATGTAGGAGCGTAAGATTGTGATGCATTTGACGGTTTTAATTTGTTTTCCTAAAGTACGATGTTTACAAATAAGTAGAGTAACTTGTTTAGCATAAAATATTAATTAATGTTATGTGGCGTAGAATTCCGTTTTTGTAGCTTATATTGCGTTTTATAATACTCATCACTGGCTGCTGTCAGCGGAATTAATGCCGGCCTATGATAACATAATGATCATCGCATAGTGAAACTATCTTCAAATCTTTAAGTGAACAAATCGAAGCAAACGGCAAAGAACCTGCCAATTTTACAGACACCAAATTAAAAACGTTCAAAGAAATAGAAGCTCCTGATTCTAATTCTTAAATTAATTTCTCGCTACCTGCTTTCACTATGAACAAAATTTTGATTCATATCTTTAGTGAGCTTTTTCCAAATTCGAAAATATTCCTCTTGTGTATAACGTTTTTGAATGAAAATTAATATTACGTTTAATAATTCCCATTGGGTTACAAAAATATCCCTCTCCGGGATAGAACGAGGGACTTATACAACTTCGTGAGATTTTTCTCTTAGATTTTTTCTGCCAACGAAAAGTTGTGTTGTTTCATGTATTTCCATTCTTTAGCTAAATATCAAGACAATATTTTCCACAAAAGTATGTCATATTATTATGCATATCTCTGAAAATCAACAAATGTTTACGATATTGCAATTTATTAATTGTTACAGTAAGAATTGTTAGTGACAGACATGTATCAAACTTTTATCCACAGCACATTGCAACACTACCAGCTTGTAACCAATCAGTTGTGTTTTAATGTTTAATTGAGTAATCTCCATATCAAAATGTAAATAGGTGTTTAATATTCATAACCAAGTGTATAACATGTACTTCTTACTTCACCCCCCCCCCCCCTCCTAAGGTCGATCTAACCCCCATCTTTATTCTCTGTTCTTTAACTCAATTTCTTTTAACCTTTTAGTCATTACTCTTATTTAATATTCAGGTGATTATGTGTATTAATATGATGAATTATGTACTATGGTGTCTGATAATCTGATTACGGATCAAGGTTCACTAACACCTTGATGGTATTTGATCTTGTTTAATACAGGGGTGGGCGTAAGTAGGTATACAGTTGTGTAGTAGGTTTACTTGCTGGATGGAGATGAGTATTTTGATCATATGTTTGTGGCTACAGCGAATATTGTTTTCATTGTTTTCAGCTTTGCTCACCCTAACAGCATGATTTGCTGAGATACGATACTGAGACGTTCTGTTTTGGTCACATTGGGGCATATAACAATGAGACCTAATAAGCACATCCCTAAGACATCGCATTGCGACCATTTTGTTCGTCCCAAACGTGTACGTTACTGCATGCGGAAATGTGTTGTCATTTGTCTTCAGATGAACTAGCTGTGATGGTGGCGCCGCGTTGTAGTAGGTTAAGTTGTGTTTGACTGTGTGTGTATGTAAACGGCTAGCTAGTGAAGAAGTAACGGTTGTTATTTTGAAATTGAAGAGAAAACAAAAATAAAGAACTCACTCGAGTTTGGACTGAGTTATATATACATACATACATAATTTAT
>JAGDQP010021805.1:0-31275 GCA_022664845.1 Lepisma saccharinum | reverse complement strand
CAAAGAGGGTACAAACTGCCCAGTTAAAATTTGCAGCTTATATGATGGTAGTTATTTTAGGATTTTGCTTATTACATACGAGGGCAGAGCGTGCAGAACTTCATACTTAAGAATCAAGCGGATACGCATATTGTTATGTATTATGTTCGGCTTTCACAAACAATGGATTAAAGAAAACATTATATTAAAAGTAAGCTTATTCTATTTATTTTAATACGATAATATTAGTAGCTATCTTAATGAAAATGAAACAAAGTCTTATCTGCAGTAATTATTTTATCCTAAATGATTTTGCTCACAACCAAGAAAAACATTAAATTTCAAACACTTTTATAAACCGAACACTTTCATTATTTTTTTTAAACTTTTAAAAATCAAGTATTATATCTATTACGTGACAACGGAAACTATTTTGTGTTGTGAAAAACAGCAGAATGAACAGTATTATTTCAACAAAAGTGGAATATTATAAGTTTCAGTAACAGCGCTTCGTCTACATTTTCTTGTTAAAATAAACTATTATTATTATTATTATATTATTATTATAATTTTATTAGTCGTTAGACAACTATTTACAGTTGTAATAGACTTCGTCATAAAAATAATACAATAAAATATAGAATTATATAATAAAAGTTAAGATTATACAATATGTACGTAGTTTAATAATAGTCCCTTAAATAAGTTTCAAATTCACCTACGCTATATAGGCAACTATTTTTAAGCATATTTTTAATATAGCTGTCAAACCTTTTCTGATTCATATCCCGAATAAATGACGGTAACAAATTAAAATATTTCACTCCACAGTACCTATAACTATGTTGCGTCTTACTTAGTCTTACATACGGCGTATCCATATTATCTTTCTGTCTTGTATTATAGTCATGGATATCGGTACGTCTTGTAATTTGAGCATAGTTTTCTTTGACATACATTAAACTCTGGTATACAAATATCGATGGTACAGTCATTATTTTATATTCACTATATAATTTTTTACAAGATACTCTATCAGATACACCCTTTATACATCTAACCGCTTTCTTTTGCCATTTAAATACATTTAAAGCCCCTTTAGAATTTCCCCAAAATAAGTTACCATATAGTAGATGGGGATGAAAAAAAGCATAATACGCAGAGATCAACAGGTCTTCTCCTACAGATGTCTTTAACTTTCGGAGCATATATAAAACTCTAGCAAGTTTTTTACACATTTCGTCAGTATGTCTATTCCAATTTAGTTTTGCATCCATATATATACCCAAAAGTTTGACAGATTCAATATTACTATCATTAGCATTTTCGTGATTCAAATTGAAATAGAGTGCAACAGTTTTTGCAGCATTCAAGGTTAGTTCATTATGCAAAAACCAACTTGAGGACGCTATTATCATTTCTTCATTCTTTTCTTGTAGTGACTTTGTGTTTTCTGCATTTGTAATAAAGGTGGTATCATCAGCATACAAAACAGATTTATGTGGTAAACAACTAGGCAAATCATTCATATATACAACAAAGAGAAAAGGACCAAGAACCGAGCCCTGCGGTACTCCAGTTTGTATGATTAATTCTTCTGACTTTACATTCATAATTTTAACAATTTGATGTCTATTAGTGAGATACGATTTAATTAAATTGAGTTCATTACTCTGGATACCATAAAACTGTAATTTTGATGCTAGAATATCATGTGAGACACTATCAAATGCTTTACTTAAATCAACTAGAGTGACACAGGTGTAAGAGCGAGATTCAAACCCTCTTATTATTTCTGAAACAACTGATTCAACTGCTTTTATAGTGGAAAGACCAGTTCTAAATCCATATTGCGACATATTTAAAACATTATTATGTTCAAAGTACCTTGACAACTGCATTTTCATACATTGTTCAATAACTTTAGAAAATATTGGCACGAGAGAAATCGGACGATAATTATTCGGATCGCTTTTATCTCCTTTTTTATGAATAGGTATAGTTATGGTAATTTTAAGACAATCAGGGAAAGTACCTTCAAGGAGTGTCCAATTAACAAGATATGTAACAGGATAGATAATTGTGTGTATTATTTGCTTCAGTATAAAATTTGATAATCCGTAGTAATCTTCACTATGAGAGTTTCGCATATTAAGAATTATTTTCAGTATTTGTTGAGGTGTAATTTCCATCCATTTAAAAACTAAACTATCGCTCTGTGGTATATTCTGTCTAAGTAAATAGTTTTTATACTGGTTTCTGTTGTCAGTGTTATTACAGTAGGTAGATCCACCACGCTGTGCACTATTTATAAAATGTTCGTTAAATTCATCCGGAGTTATAGTTATACATTCATTAGATAGCCTATTCCCTGTTTCATGTTTAATCACAGACCAAGCAGCTTTGTACTTATCATGAGAATGTGATATGAATTCTTCATTAGCTTCTATTTTGGCTAACCTAATTTCCTTTCTATAAAGCTGTCTTATCTTTTTGTATCTTTCCTTATCTGTTACGTTACCTTCTTTCGCTATATAATATAGCCTAATGACTTTCTCCCTCAATTCGGCCAGTTTCGTCGTAAACCAATTTAAATGCAGCTTATTCTGTTTTGACATACCCTCATTAACAGTTTTAACCTTCCTTGGACAACACTCATTCAACCTATTAGATACATTCCTCACAAATAATTTCCAAGCTTCAGATACGTTACTGCAATTTAAAACTTCATGTACATCAAGTTCATTTAGCTTACTCCTTAGTAACATAATATTAGTTTCATATAACAGTCTATAACTTATTTGTTTAGTCGTAATTTTATCGTTTCGTGGCACAGTAATAGTAAGCCAGAGACCTCTGTGATCTGATAAGTACGGTTCTATAGTACCACAAGCTAACTCAGGTTTCCGCATATTGGTGATAGCATTATCTAAGCATGATTTCTTCCTTGTTGGTTGATCATTGATATAATAATAGTCTAGAGATCTAAGCGTGTCACAAAATACATTTTTTGTCGGAGTATCATTTAGTACATTAATATTTATATCCCCCATATATACGACCTTATAATGCTTATATCTTTCAATATATGTTGTAAGTTTTTCCCATTGCGTTATGAACACACTAGCATCAGAGTCAGGAGTTCGATATATGGATAAAACTATTAACTTTATAGTGCTAAACAAGATACCAGTTACCTCAAATACTTCATCCATACTATAATTATCAACATCTAAGATTTTGTAGTTAGTTATATCAGATTTGACGAAAATAGCAACTCCTCCATGACTAAGTGTTTTTCTACAATATATTGTAGCTAGCTTGTAATTTGCAGGTATATACAGGTTAATTTCGTCTTTTGATAGCCAGTGCTCATTAACGCACAAGATATGACACGGAAATTCGTCTAAAAATATATCTAATTCAGAGAGCTTATTTCTAATGGATTGTAAATTAAGATGTAAAAGTAGGATGGGTTTAACAGACATTGTATCCAGATTTATATTATTGGTTGGGTTATTTCGAATTTCGTTTGCCAGATCTTGTAAGTTATACTGCAATGGGTGTGCTAGATTCGATTTATTTATCTGACTCCATATTGACATACACCCACTAACTTCACTTGTGTGTTTGCGAGCTGTAACACATAGAACCATCTATCAATACCAGTTAGTAACAGTTTACATTACAAAAATGTGTGTACTAAGGTAGTTAATAAAACTGCACATTGATACAAAGACAAAGGTATTATACAACCATGTCCACTATAGCGGATTTGATATGAAAATAAAGAAACTAATTTGTACAGGTTCATACTTCTACTTAAAAGAGAACGATCCTTCTATTCTTGTGAGCAGCAGCAAACTTATCAACAACTTCAAGATCTAACGATTTAGCAATTTTCTTCTCATTGTAAAGTAATCCTAAGTTTTTCAACCTATTATCCATCAGTCATTGAATTGCGTATATAAGTCTTTAATCTCTTCAAACATGAGAATGACCTTTAAAATGTAACACTATAAATTGGTATAGTCACAGAGATGATACCTAGCTTGTACGTTTCTAAGAATGCGTTTTTGTAGAAACAAAGAAGATCAACGAAATTCATCAAGGAATCAATTTTGGTTTTCTTCTCGTCTTCATACAACTTGATAGTGTTTGGGAGGATTTTGAGTGCTTCCATAATGCTGGGCCATAGGCTCAATAATACTGTAATTTAAAAAAGTTTTCCATTTTCGGATGTAGAGCAGGGATTGATCTAATGATTTTGCTACATGATCCAAAGCGGTTTTCCTTCTCAGTGATTGCCCTATCAGTGGTAGGTAGAAAAGTGTGTCTTAGTATATTATGTTTAGAAAATTTGTTTTCTGCCTCCAATGAATAAAGAGATTCATCCAAAATAAATTTGTCATATTTCGATGCCAAATGTCTAGTCCTTTTCGCCTATCTGTGTTTCCGTCTCTGGAATTTCAATACCATTTTCTTTGCACATCTCCAAACATTCTTGATAAATTTCTTCGAATGATGTTCGTTGATAGTCACATTCTCCAGACCTCATCTCCGATAGCGGAACTAGTCAATCTGCAAGAATCAAACTTTCCAATATGCCTGCATGTACTTTCCTCAGACAATCACTCACTCCTTTAAAAATGAGCGAAAGGTTGGTATATAAACAAAGCAAAAAATGTAAATTTAAAATCTATCTGCAAAAAAAAAATGCCGTTTGCTTCTGCTGATCGCTCCCGTTTATCTGTCACTACTTCTTTCAAGATAACTAAAAAGAGAAACCGCAATACAGACACAAACTTGTGCGGATCATCGAGTATACACTATCCTTTTTAAGTCCATTGGTTTCTTGTTTGGAAACATTTTTTCGTAGCTCCAGGAAGAGAGCATGTATTGTGGAACCACTTACAAACACATACAATAACTCCAACAAGTCAAACAAGATTTTTCCAGAAGGGTTACTTTTACAGACATTAACCAAAACAAAATTTAGGCGAAGGTTATATTGGTGAGCATATAATGTTTGTGGTACTTCATCCCTAAAAGCTTTTGAACACCATGGAGCTCCACTCATTACATTAGCCCCATCGTATGTTTGAGCAACGCATTTAGTTCAGTCAACAGAACACACAGCGAGTACAGTGTCTAAGTATAATAATAATAATAAAGTAAAAGTGATGGGCAAATGTTCTTAAGAGACAAACGTCACACAGGAACTGAGCTCCGACAGGACACTGATTTTCCGTCCCGGCCCACTTTAAATTTTAAGCCTTGCTTTCGTAGCACAAGTTTCACGTTAAAGTAAATTGCCAGTAATTGTCATGTATTCTTAACTTCCGATCATTCAGTTTGAAAGTTTCAGAAAGTTTTGTCCCGATTTTACGCTCTAAAAATATGGTAGCCGTAGTAGAGGTGTGCGATGCAGACTTGTAACCTGGCGTAGTTCGATTATTTTGGTCACTTTTTCCCTTGAGCTGTAAAACTGAATATCTTGTCTTTATTTTATTAAAATAATAAATTGAAAACACATTGAAACAAAAGGTGAAAATGTTTTTTCTAATATAAAACAGTGTTGCAACAAACATTTCAATGGGGACTCCTTATAGCAAACGAAGTATACACGCCCTTTTTGAATTTTCTTCATTTCTTTTGTTTGTTTACCTTTTCCAGTTTTCAGAATTTGACACGAAATAAAATACACAACAAACACTTCATACACACACCGAATGGCCAAAGCTCAGTGGTAGAACATTGATTTCACGTTCGGAAGATGGTGTGATCGATCCCTTGCGGCCAGCTATTTCGACTCGGGAGTTTACCAGGATTCTTCCTCAGTTGCACCAGGGAAATATCTACCCCAGTTGACTCCTTTCCCACATCTCTATCCTCGGATGTCTAAAAGCCACAATACAAATTCAAATTTAATGGAAGAAGTAACTTAACGCTACTATCCTGTAGTCGATGCAAAATGAATATTGTTAGCTTTGAGATTAGATATGAAGGAGACGCATTAGACAGTACATCGCGTTGAAAGTTCATGTCACCACTGCTTTACTGTTCTGCATAATTTCTAGAATGTAATTAAAATATCTCAGAAATGCTTAAGCATATTTTGACCAAGAACAAATACAAATCTGCCATAAAAGTTGATACTCAGTCACTTAACTCACTGAATGAAATCTCTGTGATAAACTGCTGAATTTCTCTATATAGTAGTATTTTAGGGGTTAAGCTACAGTTGAAGTCTACTAAAAGAAATTACTTCTGGACGTTTTAATTACGAAGAATCACTGATTTTTACTACATTTCCCCAAGCTTTAGTTAGTAGTAGTAATACCACTGCGTGGGGGGCCTGGCCCCTCCTTGGCACCTCCACTGCTCGCAAAGTAACGGTACAGTAGAGAAACAAGCGCAAGATGTGAAACTGCTTTTAAAAAACATGTAATACCAGGAAGAGCTCAGGATTGGAGAGGGATTATTAAGCAGTTACAAAGCGACTTATGGTTTGCGCATACGCGTTACTAAATGGAAAATCACCAGCCCAATTGGTTCACTCATATACACCAGGTACAAGATTCAATGTGGTACCAAACCAAGTTAGGAATGAGAGTGTACAACTTAAAAGTCAAGAGGAATACACAAATCCAAAATTGCCTGCGCTAGGCACAAAGGCAGTCTAATATATGTTAAGAATCAACCTAAGTTTCTGTAAGCCAAAGTAATAAGAATGATTGGTGCAAGAATATTAGAAGTCGAAATAGTTAATAGAATCAGAAGAGTACATCCTCGTCAGGTGGCACTCAAGTCTAGAGCAATGCAATCAAATGATAGTTCAGGAATGAATACATGCGATCTCTGGTGGCAAACCACATCAGAATACTAATCAAAATATTCCAGCTAATATACTAGATCACACTGGGGTGGAAGTGCGAAGATAACAAAGAATTCGTATTCCAAAGAAACGTTTCGATATTGAAGGATATGGATCAGTTTAAGGTCTTATATTCAATGCGAATTGATTATATTAATTCATATTAGGTTAAGATTTTGCGTTTGATTGTCTCCAAATGTCATTAGAATACATTAATATTGATGATCATGACTTGTTTGAGGAAAGCTTCCCTTCCAAGGAGGAAGGAGTGAAATTGTAAGGGATTTATTATGAAGTTCAGATAAACGTTATACTTTCTCAGCATAGAGAATTAAAACAAGTATTGTTTGGAATAATCAACGTAGGCAACTACAAGAAACATAAAATATCTATGCATTGAGTATTCTTTCTTTTTGAGTTTTAAAATTAATAAAAAATGTATTCCATTGGCAAGATGGCGACCTAATGAAAGGAAGTCGCTGAAATTTCAAGTGTAAAAGTCACAAATTCAACACGTTTTTCGGACTGATCCAGAAGAAAATTGACAATAGTTAGAATTTAAAAGTGCTCAAGTTCTATACGAACCAGAAGATACAACAAAATCGAAATTGGAAGTGATAAGTACCTCTAAAATGTAAATTGTGACTAGTGTGACGGTGTGTGTGTGTGTTGCAAGATGGAGGACGTTAACAAAGACGACAAATAACTATAAAAATAATAATATAAACCTTTAACTGTAGGACTGTTTGACGTATTACTTTCCATTAATAATCAAATAATCAACTGAAAAACGATGTCGCAATGGGTATGATCATAAAGAATCGAGCCCGCGACTAATAATTATAATAAGACAAGAGAAGAAAATGTATTCTTTCTTCGATGTATGGTTCGTTCACGTCTTTTGGAAGTTTTGCTAGCTAGTTGCGTTCCAGACTTTAAGGAATGTACAATTATGAACATATACTGTATCAAGTAATTAATAACTACCATGATGTCGATATTTGCGCTGTTCTTCAGAAACAAGGTAAACTGTAATTTGGGTTGGATAAGCGTGTTTTGCAGTGAGAAATACTGAAATCATGAAAGCTGCACTTGTTGAACTACAATGTAAATAAACTATGATATTGTTGTATTCTATTGTACCTATCAAAGTATGGTATGATACGTTCTATCTGAAATATAATGCAAGTATAATTTAACAAGAACCTTTTGTATATCTTCTATTTATTTCATTTACGGGCAATTTAATCTGAACTGTATTTAACCTACTGGCATCTCATAGTTAATTTGATGTGCGGTTTTGTTTGTTGCATAAATGATCTTTAGTATTCAATGTTAGCAGAAGTATTGACTAATGAACGAAAATACCACAACAAGTCGCTGACAATAAGGAATTCCAACTAATTAAGTATACAAGTTCTACATGAGCCCATCGTACCATCTAGACAAGTAACATCTCACATGGAAACCTTATTTGCAGAAAATAATTTCAAAACCAACCAGTCGGTCAGATCTTCTGAAACGTCTAACTGGCACCAGCTGGTGTCTGAAACCATCAACTATCATCAATACGTATAAAGCTTTCCTCCGACCAGTCTTATGGTTTCCGTTAATGGATATCAGCGGACCACAAATTCTAGAAGAAACTTCAAATTCTTGAGAGACATGCCCTCAGAATTGCATACCGGGTAAAACTTCCAAGTCCTACGCATGAACTCCATGAAGGAATTATATTCCCGCATCTGCTACTCCAGTTAGAGAAGCTACGGACTAGATTCATCACACACAGATGAGAAAATCATCTACTGTTACATGACATTATTCAGACTCACGAGACTCATCCTACTCGAACTACATACGTCCAACCACCACTCTCCCTCTTATTCACTCTATACCATTACACATTACCCCCAACCATCCTACTGTGCATATCTATCAGCTTTTTATCTACCAGACATGCCTCACCACGTAGCACCCACGTTGCACAGTAATCATCAGTGTACTAACAGAGAAACCTCTGAACAAGAAGATTCACCAGTATCTGTCCTTAGTGTCATCACCGTGTTGTAGTGTCTAATTGTACCTCACTTCCATTCCTCATAATATATTAACACCCGAATCATGATTATGAGCAAAAACTCATAATGTCCACTATTAAGTATAAAGATGAGTAAATGAATTGTTAATAAAGATGGAGAGAAATAACACAATAAATCCCATAGCCCACCTAACGTTCCCGATAATCCCATCGTACCAAAACTTTCCTTCCCAAATAAAGGGTGCTGGCTAGCAGCAAGCTAGCTATGAAAAAAACTTTATATATTGATACTCGTATGGCATTTAGACTCAAGGCATATTATCAGAATCAGTGTAGCTAGCTTTTTCGTTAAAACCTTCCTGCGTCAGTATTCTACTCAATTTTCCAGCTACCTTTGTCAGCATTTAGGGACCAAACTTATCTGTCCCAGGGCCTTCCTTTTAGTGATTGTGGCAGAACATTTCCGTGCATCTTGGTTCCCAATCCAAACGGGGAGGGGGTGCACCTCACGAACAGTCATTACACAGAGACTGTTCATCATTCAATGCACTCACTCGTCGCACATCATTTCAATATGCCGAAACCAACATCTTCAAAATCAAAATAATACATGCCACAACGCATAACATAAACAGCATCAATAGCAACTCCAAAAATGACAACTGTAATTGTCTCAAGTAAACATTCACGTAGCTCCGATCGACTAGGTCTCCAGTACAAAGCCCTCACTCTCCACCAGCAAAGAAGACTCATCGCATCAGTGACTTAGAATCTGATTCTGATTTAATGAACGTCAACGACCATGATGAAAACTTACAACAAATTTCAGAAGCTTCACTCCATTCTTTTTTGCTAAACAAATACGATACGAAGTTCAAACACAAACGTGCCTTCTTCAACAGCTATTGAAATATATTCCTAGATGCAACATCACTTAAATCATTCCTACCGAAAATGGCATCATAATCAAGTCACCAGATTTAAATCTAGCTAAAACAATTCGCAACAAGTACGGCTATGAAATTTTCGGCACACAAGTACAGCTCTCAACGGTTAACTCACCATCAATAAAACAGCAATCATCACTTAGAAAATCACCCATGTTATCAGTTGTAATTCTTGGGAGTTCCACCAGACACACCAGATGAAGTCGAAGCAGAACAAACCGCAGAAAGGTCATATCATCAAGAAGTGGATGCGAATCAAAACGCAAATTGGTACCCAGCTACATTGTACGAGTTCTCACAACAGACATCGTTCTGAGAAATGAGACATTCATTTATAAACGTCGACACTGTGTGAAACCTCCCAGATCAGCACCACCAATACCACTGCGATGCGAGAAGTGCAAACTTAGAGACCACATGGCCAGTGAATGTAAAGATGAGCCGGTTTATTGCTACTGCTCTCGACATTATCTAACGAAATCTTGAACAAAACTTCAGATTCCACCGAAAAGCAACACATGTGAAGAACAACACTCAACATACTCATTCAAATGCAAAGGCAATACCAAACATAATGCAGAAAACAACATGCCAGTAGTGCCACTTCGTATACCAGAGCCAGACACAACATAGATCAAAGAATTACCTCTTCCTATGCTTACCATAAAAGAAATAATAAAATTCATTACTATCACTCTGCAGAATTTACCCTTTCAACAAAGAAATCATATTCTACAAAATACAATATGCATTGCAACAAATTTTCAAAGACAAACCTCAAGTAACATATTCAGACCATCATGTATTTTCATTTTCTCCTTCCTCCTGAACAGCATTGTCGTATAGTTCATCATCACCCAATCAGTTATCATGCTCATCATTGCACAGTACCCATAAATGTTATATGTACGGCTCACTTGTTATTTTCTAGGGTTCCATTACCGTCTAGTCAAGCCCATAGATGAGAAGGACATTCAATCAATCACTCATCCAATTGTAATTCAGTGTTATGACGTGTATCGCACTTCATACTCATATACCAAATCATATGCACCAGTTCCAATAAATACGGTTATACGATATATATGGTTCCAATAAATATGGCATAAGCTTATAGCAGCCTGATTAATAGATGAATTAAATAAAGGATTGATAAAGAGTTTATCAAAACCCTTAGCCCATCTAACCCGTTCCTTTTTATCCTCTAGTCTTCAAATCTCACTTTTTTTTCAAAATTATTTTTTCAAAAATTATTTTTTCAATTTTTTATTTTTTTTAATTTTTTAAAAATTTTTTTCCAAAATTATTTTTTTAAATTTCCAAAAAAATTTCCCCAATTTTTTTTTCAAAATTTTTCCAGATAGGTAAGAACGTACCTAGCTATGTATAGTGCGAGACATACTAGTAAAACAGTGAATTATATCGTTTCAGAGTGAAGGTGAAACTAAAAGAAGCTGCAATAACAGGTCCACTGGATAGTCATCCGAGATAAAAGCCGTTAAATAAACCGAGCGATAAGGTACGTAAGCATACGCACTCATTAACTTATAAATAAAATAATTAAACTATCTCATTAACGAGACTAACCCAATCGTAAATGTTGTTACAATAGAGTAAAATGTGGTCTCAATTCGTTCCAGGTATAAGCTGACCCAGTACGGTGAAACCTCCAAAACCGAACACGGCAAACTGCTAGAACCGAGCAAGAAACGGCAATCAGTTTACAAAAATAAGGTATGTGTAAATATTTTAATACTAGTAGTAGTAGCAAGAATCTAATACCTGTACACCACAACCTAGGCTTGCCATTCCGAGCTGTACTCACACTTACATATGTAAGAGTTTAGAAAAATAATGCATGCGCAAGTTCGTAGGAATAAAAATACTAACTTACCTTTAGAAGTGCATATATACCAAGTTGAATCCACAAGTCTTTCCCAGTTGAAGCTAATCACTATCACTGAAAGCACGTGTTGTTTGCTTCTGTGTAACTCAAAGTGGTGTTTTACTTTGTATCTTGCAGACGAGATGAATCCTATTGATGGAGTGTTAGAGGTCTTCGAAAACGGAGCGCTGGAAACAGTGAATGAGTGAATGCAGGCATGGTCCACTCTAACGTATTATGAGTCATTAGGACTACGTACGTTGTGGAGTGAAGTAAGGTACCGCTTTATACAAAATGTTTTAGAGTATTGCTGGCAACGGGTACATGAAATACTTCAATTATGTCAATTAGTGGGCAACTGTTGGACTTGTACGCGGCGCGGCCGGTTGATTTTGAAGCACACATTGAAGATGTCCAACGCCGGGTTTATACCTTTTGTCATGCGGGCAAAATTGGGGAGGGTCGAATTAATCGAAACACTGTGTTTCAAATGCTAGGCAAAACCGAGGCCTATGCATTTTTTAATTGGTTAAGATAAAATCCCTCAACCCCTCCACTGAACTATGGTAGAGGTGTTCCATCGCCGACTTGGGTCGACCTGTAGAACGCATCGGTACAGCAGCATTAGGAGGATGAGGTGGAAGCTCAGGCTGTTGACGCGCTTCTGCCTTCCATCGTGGAAGAACTTGCTCTGGAGATAGAGGAGAGGGATGAGCATGAACGGCAACGCATGCTGGAAGTAGCGCTGGATTTGGAGGAAGCTATGTTGTGCACTGTACGGGGTGTACAACCATCCGATAATGTGAAGGATAGCATACCTCTTAATCCAACGGAACAGGATCGCGTTCCCTCTATGTTTATCTCTCAGGAACTTGAACATACAGAGCCTGTTGCGAACACGGGATCAGGGAATGAAGGTGCTGCAAGTGAAACACAGGAACCGACGTTAGCTTGTCTGTATGATAGTGCTAATCATATAAACGTACAGCCAGGCCCGTCGCACGGTGTAAATATGTTTACACGTACTGAAGAAAAAATAGAAACCCAGCACAGAAAAAAAAGGTACCAGTCCTGGAATGTGAAACGTTTGTTCCCACCACTAGCAATATGCAAGGTACCGGAACGCAAGGGAATGGTAACTTTCGAATAATATCGAGACGTCGAAGGTACCCCACTTTGGAATGGAAGGGAGATTTATAGAAATTGACCATGAAGGGGCCAATGTTTTTGATGCAGAGGAATACGTTAGTGAGCTTTTTCAATTTGCGTTAGCTAACATCATACCCGAAGTTCCGGCATCCACGTACGTAGGGATTACGATCGAGAGCACTGCTAGTGAAATTGATAGACCGGTGTACGTGGGTTGGCGGAAACGGTATGAACTCAAGCCAGCTGTAATTTTATCAGCTATAGAAAACGTTCTCAACTCGAATGAGACATTTTTATTTGGTCACGTGGTGATAAAGTTACACTGGGTAGATATGCGAACTGGAAAGGGAAAAGCCAGACGTAGATACAATAAGATCATGGAAAAAACCGGTTTCCTCTCCAAGTACACTGTGTCACCTCCAAAATCAGTCCTATAGTTCCCACAGGCGTTGGTGCTGGCAAAGGCCGTGCAGATAGGAAAAAGGGTAAGGCAGGAACCGAGAGTAAGGCATATGAAATGAAAAGAAATACCACAGGACCAGGGTTCTGGAAAAGGGAAGCACAACGATTGTGTGAAGAGGTAGGTATCGATGTGGAGGCAACAAACGGGTGGGGACGAGAGGAAATCGAGTTGTTTCAGCATCACTTGGGTCCATAGTACAGAATTGTAGTGTATGAGAGGAACCCAGAAACAAGAGAAGCTAGAGTAATGCACGCAGGTCCTCCAGCAGAAACACCCCTATATATACAGTACACAAAGGATGAAGAAACGGGTTACGGGCATTACAGTACGATTATGTATATTACATCATATTTGTAGGTTATGGGGTACTGCGATATTTGTCTTACGGGGTACCATGACAAGTTTCGTCATAAATGTAAGTATACATGTTCATATTGCAAAGCCCGTCATACTAACAAGGACGAGGAAATGGGACAATTTAAATGTATGGATTGCCTTAGAACATTTCCCTCACAGGCTTGTAAAACGAACCATAAAAAAAACCAAAAGTAGGTCTGTATGTGACAGGTTTAAGGAATGCCCCGACTGCTTAACCCTGATAGATACGCAGCGACGTAAAATCCCTCACGAATGTGGTCAGTATTTTTGTAAACTGTGTCAAAAGCACGTACTTCCACAATACCAGTGTTTATCTAAAAAGTAAACATGGAAAGGGAAAATAAATATTTGTATATCATTTTTGACGTGGAGACTGCTCCTTGCTCCAGACGCAAAGGGGGACCGCTGACATGAAGTTAATTTAATCTGTGCATCCCATCGATGTCAGGAATTTAAAGACGAATATCCTACCAACGGGGGTAATCATGATTTTATGTTTAAGACCATGAATGAGTTTATTGAGCATGTACTAGAAGAGCGAGACCAGTTTAATTGTATCGTTTGTCTTGCTCATAAATCATCACGGTATGATACCATATTGGCGGCTCGAACAGCAATAGAGGAGCAAGGACTGGGCAAAGAAATTCAAATGATTGCCCAAGGTAACAAAATTATTCAAATGAAGCTGCAAAGCCGTGTTGTCTTCCGGGACACCTATGCCTACATGGGTGTTAAACTAGCGAGTCTTCCGAAAACCCTTGGATTCCAATTTACGAAAAGGTGAATTCCCATACCTTTTTAACACGGTGGAAAATCAAAATTATACGGGTCCAATCCCACCCTTTGCATTGTTTGATACGGAGGGTCGTAGCGAAGAGTAGTACGATGCATTGAAGCAATGGCGTAACGAGTGTAGTCAGGACGATTACTACACGTTCGACATGCAGAAGGAACTACTGGCCTACTGTAAAAACGATGTCATCATTTTATCCGCGCTGGTTATAAAGTTTTTAAATATTATTGAAGAACGAACCGATGGAATTCAGTGTTTTCTATCAAGCGCGACAATAGCTAGCCTGGCTATGCGTGTGTTTCGCACTCTGTACATGCCGGAAGACACCATACCTGTAATCCCTCCATTAGGCTACCAAAAACGAGACCGCCAAAGCAAAACAGCCCTTCAGTGGCTAACGCACATATTACGGGTGCACAACCGTAAAATTAGACATGCAGCAAATGGAGGAGAGATCCATGTGGGCCGGTATAAATTAGACGGGTATGCAGAAGATTCGTTACAAACCTATGCTTATGAATTTTTATGTTGCCTATGGCATGGGTGCCCCCGTACCTACCCAAACCTTACGCACGAATCCTTCGGAGAAGGGGAAAGTCTTGAACAGCGTTTTAACCGGTGGAATAATAAAAAACAGTACCTTCAACGATTATTGTTCAAGTTCATTGAAACATGGGAATGCGTCTGGGACGACTACAACAAGAACGATAGTGCCATCCAGGAGTTTATTCGAACCGAGTGCGCTGACCTGGAGTCAGGCCTTGTACCTAAACATGCGTTCAAGGGTGGCAGAACAGAAGTATTCCGGTCTCTGTACATCTGTACTGATTCGGAGCGACTACGGTACCTAGATGTAACATCACTGTACCCGTGTGTTATGTATCGCAAACCCCTGCCCGTGGGTCAACCAAAGGTGTACAGGAAAGATTTCCCCGAGTTGAAAGATTGCGAGGGATTATGACTGTACCGTGGAACCTCCGACCTCGCTCGCAATTCCAGTCCTTCCCTGTACGTGCAACGGCAAACTCATGTTTTCACTATGTCGCACGTGTATGGAAGAACAACAACGGGGAATGTGTTCACAACAAGGACCAACGGTTTTTTCGCGGAACGTTCTGCACCCCCGAATTAAAATAAGCCATATCCTATGGATATAAACTCGATAAGATCCATGAGGTATGGCAGTACGAAGTGCAAGAAGGTCTGTGTAAGAATGTAAATCGCTTCCTATCGATGAGACAGGAAGAAAGTGGCTTTCCCTCAGAAGAATAAAATCGGGAATACATACACCAGTATGAAGCAAAAGAAAAGATGCAAATGAAGTACGAAAACATTGACTTGAATCCAGGTCTGAGGTGGATATCAAAAATATTTTTAAATTCACTTTTCGGGAAATTCGTGCAGCGAACCGATCTTCCTAAGACAAAAGTAGTAAAAGACAGTCAGTCATTATTAAACTTGTCACTGGCTCCTCAATATGATATTAGCACCGTGGTTCCAGTCGGGGCTGAAACCGTTATTGTTACATACAAAGACGTGGAAAATGAAAACACGCCTCTCCCATTTTCTAACGTAGCCGTATCTGCATTTATATCATCATTAGCACTATTAAGACTGTATGAACTGATTGAGGATGTAGGCTACGATATAGTTCTGTACGTAGATACAGACTCAATTATGTTCATTGAAAAGAAAGGTGAAAGACCCTTGCTGACCACCGGAAATTACCTCGGGGAACTCACCGATGAAATACCTAGCGGGTGGGAAATGTTTCGGTTCATTGGATTGGGACCGAAAATTACGCGTATTTGATACGGAATTTGGCAACTGGGGAAGTCAAGGAATTTATAAAAATTCGTGGAATCACCCTCAATTTTCGAACACGGAAAGAAATTGACTTCCAACATTTTTATGATCTTATAACTAAAAAGACCGAACACAAAATTATATTTTCCCCGAGTAATATCCGAAGGAAGCCAGGGTTTATCATCGTTTCAAGAAAGGAGTACAAGACCCACAAAATGACCACCAGTAAACGACGACTGGTTATACGAGACGTAACTGTAACGGAGTATAAGACTTTACGCTACGGGTATGGACAAGACGAAAGAACAAACTTTGTGTGTGTAAGGTAATTTATCAGTATATATGTACATAGGTATGGATGGATGCAAGTGTAGGGAGTCTTTATCGTGAGCATGATGATAGAAAAGGGAAATGTACTATAGCAATCCATTAGTAGCAAGCGACATGTTGCCACTACAACACCCAGCAACGGTCCTCATAGCAGGACCGTCGAGGGCCGGGAAAACCAGCCTCGTTACGAAATTACTCAAACATAAGGATAAAATGTTAACACTAAAGTTTAATGAAATCGTTTGGTGCTACAGAGGGGCAGTTCCAAACATACCTATTTCAAATATTGAATATTACCATGCAATCCCAAAGATGGATACGTTTAACATTCAGCGTAATTCGCTAATGATTATCGATGATCACATGAACGAAACAAACCGTGACATTGCAAATCTTTTACTCGGTACGCACATCACAAAAGTCTAACTGTTATCTTTATTGTGCAGAACCTATTCCCAAAAGGAAAACATGCACGTGATATATCACTGAACGCGCATTATCTCATAGTGTTCAAAAACCCACGTGATCAATAACAAATCGAATACCTCGCAAGGCAAGTAATGCCAAGACACAGTAAGGGTGTTGTAGAAGTATTTGAAAAAGCCACTGAAAAACCACATAGTTACCTCATGTTTGATTTAACGCAGCAAACGCCAGATGCTTTACGACGACGAACAAATATATTTCCAGATGAAGCAATGCATGTCTATGCACATGTAAAAGAGAAGCATATCCCCATTACCATCAGTTGACATTAAGATGTCAAGCCTACAACATTACAGAAGTGAGCTTCGTGCACTTTGCAAATGCAAAGGTAAGCAACGTATCCTCCAAAAACATCGGGAGGACTCATACGTACTATTGCACAGGTTGCAAAAAACACAATAAATGGCAACATTCGCTTGTCTCCACGTCAGAAGCTACGTCTACGTCGACATAAAAAGACGCTACGTGCCCTGTCCCTCGCAAAGAGTAGTATAAAACGACGACGACTAGTACTACAGAAAGGTGGTGCATTACTTCCATTAATATTAGCACCAATCGTAAGCGCAGTCGCTGGAAGTCTGTTTAACCAATAGTATGGTTGCGTCACAATTTCAAAAAAATGATCCTGGTACCCGAACAGGCAACAGCACAAATGGTATCTACCGTTAAATCCACAGAATTGCATCAAGCACGTCTCGATCATGAAATGCAAAACATACTTCAACGTACTGATGTTACACCGGAAGAAAAATGGAAAAAGTATCAACAGGCTTTGCACAGGTACTTGCAACATACCCCACAGGCACATAAACCAATCGCATTACCCCTACTGGATTCTGACTCATCGGCAGGCACAGCATCATGAAACCCATTATTCCAGTTAATTCTCGATTCCGTTCCAAAAACACTTAGTCGTAGAACAGGCGTCTTATTTAACCTACTGCATGCATCCAATCGAATCAGTTGGGATTCAACAGGTGTGGTCAGCATAGATCGGACCATTGTTCCAGGTTCTAATATCATTGATCTCGTTAATGAGGTGGTAAGGAAACGTGCACCCCGTCATCCGATTAGTATGCAGTCGTTTAAACAGATCCTCCAGGAAATTAATATTCCCGAAGAACTAGTCAGTTTTCAGTTTGTGGCTGGTGCAGTGCACATTCGAAAAGTAGAAAAACTCACTCTCGCAAAAGCAAAAAAGGAAAAGGCTAGCTTAAGGAAACGAAATACGAAATTCCTAAACTTTAAGTATTATAAAATGTAACCATGTCCTTATCCAAAGTGTATTATACTTATAACGATCCAGTATCTCTAAGAAGCATAGCAAAACTCAAACGAGAAACGGGCAAGTCTATACGAACCATTAAACAGTGGTTAGCATCACAGGAAGCATATACATTACATGCACCCGTACGTAAAACATTTCCACGAAAACAATATTATGTTAGTGGACCAAACGAATTACTGCAGATGGACTTAGCGGATATGCAAAATGTGGCAAAGTACAATGATGGGTACAGATACATACTATGTTCCATCGATGTGTTTTCACGGTATGTGACCTCTATTCTTGTCAAAAATAAAACGGGATCAGTAGTAGCGGAACCCATTACATTAAATTTAAAAACTCTTTAACTACCGTTAGCACACTGTCAAGCTGATTTAGTTACGGAATTTTACAACCAACACGTAAAATGAGTATTTGACAAGTATGAGATCAATCATTACAGTGTACAAACGGAAATGGAAGCTGCTCTTGTGGAACGTTTTATCCGCACACTCAAGGAAAAAATATACAAATACTGCGGAAAATACGTACCAGTACATTGACGTATTAAACACACTTGTTCAGAGTTATAATCAAACAACACATTCCACAATCAAGATGTCGCCAAGTCAGGTTAATGACAAATGTCAATCGGGTATGGCGCACACTCTACGGTACCAAAGAAAAACAAAAACCTGTATGTACCTTGCGGTCGGGTGAGTACGTACGTGTTAGCAAATACAAACATAAACTCGAAAAGGGATACCTACCCAAATGGTCACATGAAATCTTTATTGTGGAGACATGCAATAAAAGTATACCGCTAACATATAAAATCAAAGACTGGAACGGTGACCCTATCAAGGGACGGTTCTACACCCAGGAACAACAAAAGATGTTTGTAGGAAAGCAAACAACGTACCTTATTTAAAAAGTGTTAAAACGAGGAAAGGGGTGGGTCTATGTCAAATGATTAGGGTATCCAGCTAGTATGAATAGTTGGGTACGTAGACAAACCGTTCAGTCAGCAGCATAACATCTGCCATACAGGCTAATGAGTTTTATGTAACCCTACGGTCGAATGCAAGTGCACATGTATTTAATAATAATACCACAGCGTCATATACAACTAAACTTGTACAACCCATACATCTCACAGGAAATTGGGTAGTTGGCTTAGCTAGTGCGCGTATCCTTGGAACGCCAACCTTGGAGTTTCTATAATCTTCCTCGTGATGAGGAAATCATTTTTCAAACGCAAGGTAAAAAGAGAACGCAATTCCACCCGGGTACTATGATTCAGTACCAACATTGTTGGAAAGTATTCCACAAACACTCAAGGCACAAGACTGGGAATAGGCACCGAAGGAGGCCAAGGAAAGGGAGGATGAAAAGGAACGTGTGCGTCTAGTGCTGGAGGGGTTACTCAAGGCTACTGTATTGAATAAACAACTCGAAGCGGAACTTGGGTTCGATGATGAGCATGACCTAGATAATGTTAGTGATGATCCACGCAGTTCCGATGTGGATATTGAAAATGCCGTTGATGATCCACGCATGTTGCACTATGATTTTACACGAAATCGGGTATACATTAAACATAGACGTATCCTAAACGGCATTATGTGATTGGCATGACTCCGGGACTCCAAAACCTGCTGGGGTTTAGTCAGGATCCAAACGTTGAAAACTATAGCATACACTATATCCCGCATAGTCGCCGTAAAAGACCCATCATTATTATCATTGCCGCACCGTATCAATGCAATCTCGATGCTAATATCCCATCCGAAATTAACGTATGTCTGGATATTGTTAAACCACAGCCGTATATGGGTGAGGTTATTCGTAAAATCAGTGTGCACCCATACCAATACGGTCAAATCCAGGCGTATACGTATAATAGACCGCAATACGTGAAGGTGGAAAACAATATTTTGATACACTTCACGTAGACTTAAAAGATGAACGCGGCCAAAATATGCAATTTCAATTTGGTACGTCAAGCATTACGTTACACTTTAAACGCAAACCATGATATCCGAAAGTACAGAAGAGAGTTTCTACATTACACTGTTCCAACGCGAGTATACAAACATATAACCAAAATGTACCAATACATTTTGGGAACATTCTTGACCACCACATACACCTGAATGATCCGGCGTGGGCGGTTGGACTAAGTGAGCTACATATTCCACTTACGTGTCAAAATGTTATTAATGGGGGAAATATTTACTGGTTCGATATAAAGGATGGTACCAAGGTTAAACACCGTATTACCCCGGGATATTATACCTCCATTCAGCATTTACTGGATGAAATGAATACCATTACACAGTGGATTCAATTTTCATATTCCAATACAGTGCAGGTCAAAGCAACATATAATATACAGGCAATACGGTTATCACCCATGTTGGCATTGCAATTAGGATTTGAACCTACCGTAAACATTCTAAAGGCAGGCACCATACAAAAACAACCCTATCTGAATATTGGGTATCCACAACAGGTGTTTGTGTATACGGAATTGTTTCAACCACAATACGTGGGGGGATACAAAAGCACCATTACTACGTATTGTTGCCATGAACGATATAAACCATTGTAAAGTACAAACCAATACGTTTGAAAACGTACAATATTTTCCACTTGCAAAACTAAGTTTCGATACCATTGAAATCCTACTAAAAGACCATGCCGGTAGTGATTTGCCATTCGCAACCACAACGTTGACGGTGACACTTCTCTTTACACGTCTCTCAAAATGAAAGTAGCTGTACATCATGGTAGTGGCCTACCATATTTCGCAGGACCTGTACATCAACGCGGACATGGTATTGGAAGTTTATTCCGTGGACTGTTTCGATTCGCAATGCCGTTCATTAAACAGGGTTCAAAGGCCGTGGGTCGACAGGCGTTACAGACAGGAATCCAGGTTGCTGGCGATGTGTTAGAAAATCGTTCCGTTAAGGAATCTGTAAAGGCACGAATGCGAAAGGCGGGTTCAAGCTTAAAGACTAAAGACTAAGTTGGGTCAGTTGCTTACTCATAGCGGTAGACGACGGGCACGTAAACGTAGAGCACCCAGACGTATTAGACCACCAGTCAAGCACCGCAAACGTACAAGTAAATAAACACGAGACATCTTTAGCTAAAAAACCATGTCGTTCCTTACACCCTGTAGTATAGTGTTGTACCAATGAATTTGATTTGGTATCTGTACCTATGACGCAAACCGCTTATGAATCCTCACGAATGGTGGAGTACCGACCCATATCGACACTCACGTCCGAAGGACCTATTGAGTTTGTTATTCCTGGAGATACGTCTGAGTATATACATCCAGCATACCTTTACCTCTACGTAAGATATAGAATTCAAACCGCTGAAGGGGGTTATTTTGCAGTTCCCGCAGCGGGTCCACCTGCTGTTGCTGGAGATATCGTAGCCCCTGTAAATAATTTCCTGCATTCGCTACTTTCACAAGTGGATAATTCCCTCAACGATAAGGTTAGATCATATTCATCAGGCACGTATCCTTACCGGGCCTACCTGGAAACCGTTCATAATTACTCCGGGGATGCCTCTAATACCCACCTGACCAGTGCATTATGGTATAAGGATACAGCTGGTCAATTTAATACGTTAGGTAATGCCAATACAGGCTTTCAACAACGTGTTAAATGCCTATGTTACTGGGAGTGCTCAGTTTGAAATGATGGGTCGATTGTATACGGATATTGCTAGCATTGACCGTATACTCCCTAATAAGGTATCCCTACGTGTAAAACTCCATCGCAGTAAAGATGCTTTCTGTCTCATGGGTGCCGCCAATTCCAATTATAGAGTTCACCTTGATGAAGTCTTACTGTATGCCCGCCGTATGGATATATCAACGGATTTAGCACTTCAGTTAAATAGCTATATACTCAAGAACACAGCCAAACTACCATTGACACGTGTGGATGAGGATTACACCGTCAAAGAAGTGGCCATTGTAAGTCCCGATGCTAATACCATGCAAAATTGGGTATTCCAAGCTCCTTTTGATCCTAGTGATCTCCCACTCACCATTCAGCTGGATAATGATTACCTAGCCACACACGAATTTGGAATTGACTGGTGCGATGGTGATGTTTCGTACAGTGAATTACAACGTATCCTTGTTAAGTATACAAAATGCATTGATACTCTGTACACTCATGGAGAACGTAGACAGAGGTCCCTACAACACCATCTTGGTCGCACTGTTGTTAACCTCGAAGATGTACAGTGTCCCACAGTCGTTCAATTATTATTTCCTGCCAGTCATTGTGCTCATTACCAACACCAGTTTCCAACATTTCGCTGTGCACTGTACGAGGCTCAGTGTTATATACCTACAATGCCATGATTTAGCACAATACATTTCGCACAATCCAGCATGTGTATATAACCCTTCCCCCATTACTCCTAGCTCGTGTACGTACAGTGCATGATGATGATGATGAGTGTACCTCCGCATGACTATGTGGAATAGTGACCTACTAGACGTGGTGTTGCGTGATTGCCGTACAGCATCCTTATTAAGTGGCATTTATGCACTGGATAAAATACCTGCAATCGTACAACCACCTGTTCACTTATTTGTAAACCTAAGTCCGTCGTATCGTGAAGGCACACATTGGGTTAGCTTGTATATTAATAGACAGCGGCGGGGGTTTACTTTGATCCCCTTGCTCAACCTCCGTCTAAATCACTTGTTCATTTCCTCCAAAGAAACTGTAAAGTCTATCATGTTAATGACATTCAGTACCAAGCTAAAAATTCTTTGCTGTATGGTCTGTTTTTATTGTATATATGTACTTTAGAGTACGAAATGTAAATATTCAAACCAAATTGTATACCAACAACCCAGCATGGAATAATCAGCTTGTTCGAAAGTACGTTAAAAATATTTAAAAAAAAAACAAAATGTAAATTGTAGCGCCTTTGTAGTAGAGTAGTTTAATGTAATAAAAACTTTTTTACCTCTAATCTTTTGTGTTTTGGGTTTCATTTCAAGAAATGACAATCACCTTTTTTCCTGGTTGGTATATATATATATACTAGTAATAAATCTACAAGTGTAATGTGAATATGGCATCCATCACCTTTGACGATTGGAACTTAAACCAGCACTAACTGTATGCAAGATCGTAATGCGCAGGCATACTCCTGCACTGGTTGATGATACGTACAATTGGAAATATCAACTTTAAACTGTAATGTGTGCAATGCGGGACATGATTGATCTTCAAGGTTTGTTACATTTGCCAACTGAAAAATCTTACGTAAAACAATAATCTTTTCACTACCCTTATAATAAAACATGGAACCCCTCTCGCAACATTGTGCAACAATATGGCGAACGTGTGATACACTAAACCCATTGAATGTAGTCCAGTCTAACCCGTGCAAATTATTCGTTAGCCAATCCACTTGACGTTGGCACTCTGCAACCAAGTCCGAACGTTCACAGGGTAATTTTAACAGGCAATGGAATATTAATGTTGCATCACACGCAACCAAACAGAATTCACGAATAATATACTCGTTGGCAGAAATCTGAAAACCTTGAAAATCAATAATGAACTGCGTTGCGCATAAGACACGTACACCCGTTGAAATCAATTGCTGCTGGTGTTGAAGCACTAAATGGATCAATTGGGCAATGCACTCGGGATCCTTAGTAAACTGATGCACTACGTTTAATAAATGTCTCTTCAAAATATGAGTATGACCCTGAGCAATAAAAATGGAATAATATTCACCAAACAGTTCTGGATCGTTCATATGACTGAATACATGCTGAGCAATCACTGTACCCGTATTCCGCACGTACAGGCAATTGTGGGTCTTACGTAAATTACAATCGGTACATTCAATGGGATTCGTTTGCACGTACGTACCAATGGCGGACAACACACAATTATCCACAATAAAGTCGCCTTGACAACTCGTACACTGAGCCATACTATCCACTACGTACTATGATAATTACAAAATAAGTAAAAGCAATAATAAGGGGGCACACACACATGTCACTTTGTCTTGAAGAGGGCCTCCATATCCTTGTTCAGCAACAAGTCCACCAAAGCTCCACGGTTCAATTTTAACATGCGTTGAACTTTTCCCTTAATGTTGATGGAGCTGACTCGTGAGATTTCAAATACAACCCAAACAATTCATCCACCGTCTTCGACTCACGCAAAATGGACTTTGTACGTGTACCAAACAATGTCGATATATCCTCAGGAGTTGCGTCCGGAAATAAATATCCGTTACGATGACCAGCACAAATATGATCACGCTGGCTCTTTTGGTTCATATAGCAGCCTATACACAAAAGGCAGTTCAAAAACTCATACGCTTGTACACTTGCTAATATACAACCTTCCTCCACCCAACGAGAAGAACACTTGCACGATGGCAATGACTTGTCCTCCGATACGGTCGGGTTAACAACGCTCGAAATAGCTTTGTTCGTGGTTGAGGTAGCCATAGCAACTAATATTCATACCTAAACACCGACACACTTTATCCAATCTCCAGCACATGCGCAAATGAACACCACTACAGTAAATCCACCTTTCACCATGATGCACTAAAAGCTGCTGTCATAAGTAATAAGATAAGCTTAAAAGCACTCTAGTTACAAATCCATCTAATGCTTTTAAGACTATACTAGTTAAAACCTTATCGAAATCTACGCTAAGTGGTTTTAAAGTAGTAATAACTGTTATCTCACCATTATCTAACAAGCTAAGTGCTTCTAATAAAAGACCATTAGCTCTACTAAAAGCTTTTGATAAGAAAGCCACAGATAAAGTGGACTAAAAGCTTTTGATAAGACATTGATAGTAAAATTGAGAGCACCCAAGTTTTGCATCTATTTCTACTATAGATTAATCATCAAGAGCTTTTCAACGATACCCCACAAGACGTGGTTTTAAAAATTTCGAATTTTCACCCCCCACTCGTACCCCCACAACCCCCGAATCGTTGGTGTAACCGTAAACTTCATAGGGAGTACTATAATTTATGCAGACAAAGTTTCCCTCTAAACTCCATAGGGGCTGATATATATTTTTTTCAAAATTTCAACCCACCCTCTTGGGCCGATTTTGCTCATTAACTAATTTAGCCGAGCTATTAAGCCTAGAAACAACATGTTAAAATTTGGTTCAAATATCTGCAAAATTATGGCCGCTAGCGTGTTAATATATATAGATATCGTACCGATCTCAATAGTTAGATATTTCTTCGAAATCTAACTAAAATGTAAATCTGGTTTATCCGGAACGGGTCCGGCCTCATCAAGTCCGGGTAAACGAGGTTTTAGTGTAATTAATATAAAATGTAACGAACATTACAAATTCTAATGCCTTAAACATTGTAGAACTAGAAAAACCCCAGTAAGATTTTTTTTAGGAAAAAATCAAAACTTTAGGAGAAACTTCCCCTCCCTAAAGACTCTGTGTGAAACACTGACTACAGCAATTACTGTAATAGCCAATTTGCACATAATTTTGAGCAACTACAGAATTGGAACTTTCACCATTAAGAAAAAGAACTATTATTTACAGTAACTTCTTAGTGTGAACATAACTTTAAAAAATTGACGGACTAATCGAATGCCATGCATGTCCTAGAACTGAACTCAAATCCTATCTTTGTGCCAGGAGGATACTGTACCATTGAGTTCCCTTCGATGCATTCAGTTTTCTTCTGTGCATATGATCGAGTCCTCAGACCTCACCGAAATGGTTGCTACATATTTTTTTTTAATTCACCACTAGTATTTTAAGAATAATATGGAATTTTGAGTGTGTGGCTACATTTTAGATCCGTAGTCTTACATCTGAATTTAATTTGAAACGCCACTTCAATGGTTACAGTATTAACTCGTCATTAATTTATGTTGCCCATATGTGGATGAATATGTGTAGAGATTATGCGCACACTGAATTATTTTGGTCTGGTCTGTTCTAGTATCTAGTGCGGAAATGGCATTAATTAAGCATTAATTAATTAATTAATGTTTTTAATAACATTTGTAATATAATATATTATAACAGTCTATCAGTCTTAATAATTTATGTTTTAATGTCAGTTATTTACAAGTTGCTATGGTTACAGTCCGCCATAGGCGTCAGTTCACTCTTAAACTCTAGTCACAGTCACTTTATGATGTATATCTCACTATCAATTTCAACTTGAAGCACTATTGTATGAAACACTGAATCACTATATAGCATATCTTGTTAAATTTTCTAGTAGTGTAGTTCGAAAACACTATGAAGTTATGCAAATTAAACACTAGGAATTTCAGCGGCTTCCATCTAATAAGCCGCCATCTTGCCAACTATTTCAAAATGTCTGAATTATTTTGGAGGAGTTCTATTTTTATATCAGAGGAATCACTTTGTGATTTTTAGATTAAGATCCCATGATAATTTACTTGAACACAAATGGTGCCAGTTATTGACACATCTTGTTTAATTCTGATACTGACTTTTTTTCACAAATATTTGAATAGGCCAGTTTAATATAATATATTTATGCTTTGATCATCCAGGTGACAGAACTGCTCTAGGATAAACTTCGCAAGCTTGAATAATACTTTTCAAACTTCAATAATTCTGAATTTTCTGTTAATAGTAATCAGAAAAAGTCAGGGAATTCATTTTAACTAAATGAGCGGGAATCTTGCAAGGTTAACACTAAAGAAAATGGTAAACGGCATAAGAAAATTTCCACAGTATATTGAAAATAAAATACAATAATGTCTAAATATTGAAACTTCAAGCGAAAAACTTTTGCTTTTTGTATCCAACAACTTCCTGTATACCTGAAAAACAAAAAGTTTGCGCTCGAAGTTTCAAAATTTAGACACCATTTTATTTTATTTTCAATATACTGTGGAAATTTTCTTATGCCGCTTACCATTTTGTTTAGTGTTAACCTTGCAAGATTCCCGCTCATTTACTTAAAATGAATTCCCCGACTTTTTCTGATTACTATTAAATTGTCTTACGGCGCTTACCATTTTTTCCCCCGAGCGGCTCCTTTATTCACTTATATCCACCAGGACAGTTCCAATTAAAATTTATTTTAGGTAGTTTCTTCTCTCCTTCAATCACACGCCTGTTCTAATTAAAAGTTCACTTATATATATGTATATTTATATTAAGAACAATATCGACCCATTTCTCAATGCCCTGAACATTGACGCAAGTCAAGTTGTCTGCTTATCTATAGCACTGCCATCATTTTTAATTAATTAAAAATCAGAGACACAAGGCTTCATGTTATTTACACCCTCAGTAGTAACAAGACACAATCCGCCTTTTTGCCCGTTGGTAGCAGCTGTTGCTGCGTGCGCGTCTTTTGGCCGGGGGTACGCTGATTGGGCTTTGCAGCTGTTTGCTGATTGGCTGGGGTCTTTTTGTTAAAGGAACATCGCTATTGTTAATAAATAGTCTAATGTTAGTCATGGCAGTGTCAAGAACGTGGGAGAAGATTTCGGTTCCCGAGAAGTATTTACGGGAAGCCGAGAGTGCAGCTGAGTTGTTGGCGGCGTCCGAGACTCCTGTTGCCCGCAGTCCTAGTCTTGAAGCTCTCGCTGGTGACTTGCAAGAAGTTGGTGAAATCGTGGAGGAGACCCCCAAGTGTGGGTGTAAGAAAAATTGGATTGACGAGCGTTGCATCCATAAAGCAATTACTTCATGGATGCCTGAAGAGGAAGCTTTAATTTGTAATGGCTGTTTTTTTGATATGGGGAACCAGATGAATCATGAATGTGTAAGCTGGAACTTAACGGATGGTGAGCGTGAGCAGTTTTTGGTGGATACAGCATGGAGTACAATGTTACATCCTGGAAATCTAAGTGAGATTTTCAACGAGTACGTGAAATCTCATCCAGGCACTGGACATTTAATCATTAAATTTGAGTATGGTGTACGTACAATTTTGAAGCGCAAAGTGTGGGAGTTGCTGGACGAGTTGCTGGAGAAGGACCGGGAGGCAGGATACAGATACCGAAGGAATCTACGCTTCAAGTAGGAGGAAGATGGCGCATTGTACATTTTGTGGTGGTGTATTTATTGTGGACGCTTGTGTACTACAAACATTTAGAACATATTTAACGGACAATCCAATTTTATGTAATGGGTGTAACCTTAAAGTGACTCATGAGTGTATGTATGTGTGGAACACAGGTTCGGTAATTTCAAAACATTTAATGAATCATATTAATCATCCTTAAGTGTTTCATGAATATTATGAGGTGTTTCAACGCCAAGGTCATGTGAGTATTGGTAAAAATACATTTTTTAAGAAATGTATTACTTTAATGAAAGATAGAGAATTCGTAGCTCAGTTGATTCCCACAATTATAGAACAGCAGTTTGCTACTGCTGATCAAAGTGTAAGTGGTTGTTCCAACCAGTACGTCATCGATATGCAAGGTTTTAAAATATCCAGTCATGAATTTATTATTAGAGAATTTTGTCTGATGGCTTGTGATGCCAGCATGCTATTTCACTGTATGGTTAATCTTCCCTGTGAAATTACAGAATTACCTCTTGGTTATCAAAAACAAGTCGAGTGGTTAACTCAAAACTTTCACGGACTAAAGTGGGATAGTTCTAATGGATACAGTGTTGCTCATTTACGTAAAATGATGCATGTAATGTGTGAACCTGATGCGATATTTTATTGTAAAGGTACAGAAAAAGTTCACTGGATTAAAAAGATATTTCAATTGAATATTGTCAAAGATGTAAGTGATCAAGGATGTACTGCTCTGAACGCATTGAATTTCAATGTGAGTGTAAAAGCATGTACTTACCATAATCCCATTGAGATGTGTGGTTGCGCATTACGCAACGTTGTACAACTTCAGTATTGGTTGAAACTCCAACATTCAAATGTCGTCGAAGCCATTTCGACCATTTCATTGTAATACCATGTATAATAATAATAATAATAATAAATACTATATGATAAGATACCTGGGGTGTTTTTTATTGATTGAAATGAAAACTCAATGCATCTTTTATGCAAGGAAAAAATTATTTATTTTCTAAATCTACTCTACTACATTTTCTATTTATAAGATGGATTCTGCTTTTTTATCTTTCTTACAAGTTTAAGTACAAGAAGATCATTCTTTTTCAGATCTTTAGTATTGAATGACTTTAAAATATTCTGATTTCTGACTTTAAAATAAATGAATATAATACAGAATAAGCCGCATAATATAGAATCATCATGCTGATATTGAGTTCTGTTCATTTTAAAATATATACAATTGCGGCGTAAGAATTTCATGATTGGTTTTGGTACTTTTCTTCCGAGACTATCAAAGTAAAATCCTCGTCTGTTCTTATCGATGAAGATGGCTATCCAATGGGATCCTCCAGAGGCTGATGGACTCAGGTTCACGATGAGTGCCGCAGGATGTTTTACTTGTACAGGTAAGGTATCAATGGCGTACATTCCTGTCACTACACTGGCAGTTTTACAGTCTTTGAGAACAAGTTGCAATAGATCATCAGTCCACATGATGTTCAGGTTTTGTCAAGATATACTGCGACAAATCAAAGTAATTGAGGTAATTGGCGTACTGCCAAGCGTCTTTTAAATCACAGCGATATTTTCCAAATTGATGAAGGTAATGTGCGCAAGTCCTTATAGGGAATGATAATTCACTGGATTTCGGACAATGCAGATCTTCGAGATTATTAACAGTTCTTTCAAGAATAGTTTCAAGAAACTTTTGGCGTCTTCTTCCATGAGTATACAGGGATCCAATGTGCTCCGTATACTTGATCACAATACTTTTAAGTTCCTGTTAGGGGATGTCTCCATGATTCCAGTCCAGACCAAAGACGTGGCGAGACGTATTCATTGCTGAATCGAAGTCCCAGGCTCATTTCGGTGATGGGAAAGGGATTCTTGAAGATCCAAGACTGGCAGCTGCTCAAATCTACATTGACGATGGCAAGTTCCTTTACGACGAGACCTTCCTCTTCTTCTCCTTGATCGAAGGCCGAAAATTGGATGATGCCCCTCATGGTATCCGACGGATGAATAATGCAAGCAGTTCATTACACCCTCTTTTGTACATGTACTGGCAAAATGTAGAAGTACCCAAGTTACCTTAGATTAGAAGACGGGGCATGATTCACTTAGATGGTATTGTCGGTATAAATGTTGCGATCTTTGTCGATTTGAATGAGGGAATCAAATTGAGCATAGACAATGCAGGTGATGGAATCCTGCAGAGCTTCACTGAAACCTATTTTCAAGTTGACAGGCGCATCTCTGACAACATCCCAAGTGGAGTCGTCCAGCGTATTGGTGGGAGATAGAATAAATGCGAAAAGAGTATAACCTCTAGGATATTCATTGAAAGTAATGGTATGTCCAGCATTTTGATGGAATATGCCGGTGCCAGAAAACAAGGTATAATAACTTTGAGTATATAATTGATTTGCGAAATCGGGAGTTAATGGAGTGGGAGGGTAAAATTTTGAACCAACTTGAACCTGGAGATTATTAAGATTAAAGTGTTGAAATTGAAAGGGATTCTCATGGTATTGTCCATTGAATGCTGTATTTGAAACGAAGCCAATCACAAGACCCTTTGGCACATTACCCAGGAATATATTGTCTAGATTGTGGGAGGTTACACCTTGAGGAATGGTATGCACGCGTGTCTCTACGCGTGTCAAAGGCAATTTTGCAGTATCTTTAATCATATAGCTATTTAACTGAAGTGCTAAATCAGCAGAGATATCCATACGACGTACGTATAATATAGCTTTCTCCAATTCGAGTTTAA
>JAGDQP010021804.1:0-31276 GCA_022664845.1 Lepisma saccharinum | reverse complement strand
AAAAATCAGCTTTATGGGAATTAGTTCACGACAAAACCTAATCTGACCGGACTATTGACAGATGCCGATGTGTCAATAGAACGGATTTAATAAGCTTCCACATGATAACAGTGTTGCCACTAGTATTTAAGTTACATTTTTATTTATTTATTTATTCAAATAGTACCCTTGTTTGTCAATGAAATGGGATATTCTAGCTTTCTGTCATTTAGACTTAGGGTTAAAGGAGCTTAGCCACAAGAATAAATCGACATAATTAACACTATCTCACAATCTTTCACCTCATTTATGTTCCGCAATTTTCAATGCTGGCTTGTGTCTTTACATGTTTGGTTTACCATCACTATTGGATACTAAATATTTCAAAATATTGATATGTAGCCATCTGATAAAATCTGAGGTTTGCAACACTGTTGCTCTAATAGAAGCACGTTATAGCTTATTAAGTCCGCTTTATTGACCCACATCGACATTTACCAAAAGGGCTTCCTCTTCTCTATATTATTTGTGGTTTATCGAGAAAATTTCATTATTTCTACCATAGTAATAATTTTCTACGGCTCGAAGTTTGAAACCATTTATTTCAAAACGGCGCATTTTTCGGACTGCGTTTACTAAGACTTTCTGATCAGGATTGAGGTCTAGAATATGCCATTTCACTTATGGACAAGGGTTTTGAATAACCCTGAATATGCTGTCAAGGGAGACCAATGCAAATGAACAATGCAGATATTTCACAAATGCAACTTTGTCTCAGAAAAGAAGTAAAGAGAGAATCATATAAATCACTGTAGAATAAAGGAGTAATAAGAAATGCGCATTGTAAGAAATGCATATCAAGTTTTCGAAGCGGTACAATGGCATGTATTTGCGTTTTCATGGCGTGCTATTGAAAAGTGAATCCAGAAAATAGCTCCTGAAAAGAATCCTGAAGTTCGGAACATAAAGCTGCGAATAAATTTATTGTTTTAACAACTTTCAAATACTGAAAATATTAACACTTTCAACAACTAATGTGAAAGAGTGTATATTATTAAATAGGATATTTGAAATCAAATTTAACGGTTTTCCCCTTCATGAATTCACTTTTCTTAAAACTAACACGTTAGATAAATAAAAATACTTTTTATGTCCAGGTACTTGTTATTAATTCTTTTGAATTCGGACAAAGAATTTCTCAACTTCTGTTCATCTGAAGGCAATGTGAACTATTAAAATTTTACTGGTTACAATCACCCATCAAATCTGACTTTCATCAACTCTGTAAATTTATTGTGTAATACTTTGTATATTTCTTGAAATTTTCTACAGTATGAGAGCGCTTTTCGTTGAAAGCTCTACCAAAAATTCGTTTAGAAATCTTTTCAACCTAAATACCACTAATACAAGCCAAATCGCCATAAAGCAAATGGGCAGTTACTGCCCACTCCACTCGGGCTTTTACAAACGTTAGACAAACGTTAAGAACTTGGAACAGTTCTGCATTACAAGACATGCTTTAACGTTCCATTCTGGGTTTATATCATTATACAAATCAGTAGTGTATCTAAGATGGATAAGGTCTTCACTGAACTCACGAATTGCAGGAGTGGATGCAGTTACACTTAACGATTAGTCAGCGTGAAACCAACTGTCCCTGCAGGGAACGATTAGTTCAGTTTACAACTTTCGCCATAAAGTTAATAAAGGGATACCAGCAGCTGGATGGCGTTTGTCTAAACTTGTATCAAAGTAAGAAATATTGTTATTTAATGCATAGCAAACTTTATAAGCTCACCGCAGTTCTGTGAACACGGAAAATGCAAAAAAGTAAAACTTTGGCTGCAGTAAAACATCGAGTCTAAGCACCATTTTTCGCTTTAGTAATTACTGACTCAAAACTGAGATAAGCGGAACTGAAAAAATGTCAGAGTAGTTAAAAGGAGAAGTATAATTCAATATTTAGACAGGCAGTAGCTAGTGGGAAGTACTTTAACAGAAGGTTCAATAATAAATTTGAGGAGCAACGCGAGACGGTTTGTAATTATAAAAACTTAACCGACTCAACATATCACAGCACATATTAGTTTCCTATTTAAGCTCATCCTAAATCCATAAAACACAATTTTATTAAATACAACAATACGCCCCCAAAGTTCTGCATAGCAATTAGTTCTTATACTAGTATAAGTGGAAAAACGCTTAGCTATGATCCGAAATATCAGCCTGCTGGTCAAAAACTTCACAAAAAAATAGACCTAAGTAACATGGCAAAGTATTCGTTAAAATAAACGAATATGCACCGGGTTCTGGTTGTTAGAACAAAAAGTGTAGCGATCTTGGGTAGCAGACAATGAAAATATGATACCCCTCTGGGAAAAGTTATAAATGAACAGTTTTTAGAAACTACAAATTTGCGTATACATTTAGAAATTAGAAATGCATCTGAAGAAAATTAAATTAAATTTGAATAGACCATTGGTAACTCTGAGAGACTATAAGCAATTTCCTGGAATCGAGTTAATAGTTACGTAGTATTTGATAACTATTCATATCCTGATAGCATTAAGATATTAACAAATAACAATTAAGAAAGTGAATGTCAGCTGGTAAAAGTCATATGTCACAAATTGACGATGAATGAATTCTTCTTTAGAACTATTGCATGAATTAGCAATAAGTTTAGTAACACCTGAACATGAGGAATTTAGTCATAAGTATAAGAAGAGGGAAAGAGCCTGAGAACATGAAAAGACTATATCTCAACGTCTAACTACAAACATATAAACATAAATAACGCAATAGAAAATAATCAAATGACACCGAACTCTAAAAATAAAACGTTATAATACTTTCTCGAACGCTTATTTTAATTTTCAACATATAATAAACATAAATTGCAAATTGTTAATCACTACTTTAAGTAGTTTTAAGCGGGATTTATTTTTAATTCAACGCAGAACAATTCAATTGAAAACTTATTAAAATCCTTAATTATTTTATCCAAAATCATCAGTAGGTGCTAGAATGATATCATCTTTATTTAACGAGATTCTATAAATCATTTAAGTATGGAGCTAAAATGTGAAGTTTCCAATCAACTTTTACAATCTGATTAGTTCCTCTAATATTTTATTTACCTTGTTTTCCTTCTTCGTCTCCTAATTTCACATTGTCCTCCCCTTTCGTCTCACCTATATTTCTCTTAAAAATATGCGGGGCCATGATCCTGAAACAATAAAAGAAAATAGTGTTTAGTCACTAAACTAATAATAACAATATACTTACGTAATAAATTAATATAGTTGCAACGAAATAATTTCGGTATAACGTATGAACAGGAACTTAATGAAAGTAGGTTCTGAATAAAACATTTTCACCCAATTAACTTGAGTGTGGTAAATATTAATATTAGTTATTAATACTATACACAGAACACAAATTAACATTATATACTATTGATAATAAAATGTGAAATGGGAGTTTCACTATGACTCTTAAATAGTACCCCGAAGAAAATAAGAATTCTCTTATTTGAATCCTAATTTTATGAACAGTAATGTGAATTAAAAGACGAAAAATATTACATCTATTTAAAGCAATTTAGAAGTTCTTTTATGTGAAATAGTTTCAGAGACAAAGTAAAATCATAAAAACATTACTCTTATTTCGAATATTATTATTATTATTTGTCTGTTTGATAACAACTGTCGAATATTAATATTATTATTTGTTTGTTTATTAACAACTTCGAATGGTACCTTTTCATTGTGATCACAAAGTAGTAATCGTATTGAGCACAATCATTACAGTTGAATATCTTGTCTACTGGCTATTTGGACAATCACGTTTTCAGTGTTTCACTGAAGAAATCAAGGTTAGATTTATATTTAAAGCGCTGTGTATATGTGTGTGTGCATCCACAGCGATATCAGAAACTGAAAAGCCTATACTATGCTGTTGGTTGGTGGTTGATAGAATTGTAATTTAATATGTTGTTCAAAAGTATTTGAATTAGAATACCCATGCCATTTCAGTAAGGAAAGAATCTAAAGATTCTAGTTGTTGCGATTATTCAAGATGTAGTCCTGTAACAATACTCTAGATTTAAGACTAATAAATAAAGGTTTTGGAACATGTACAGTTTAGATTATAAATGCAGAATATTTATTTGGTCTGTTGAGATCTCAATATGGTAAGACTTACCTGTACATGTATTTGGAGCTTAATAGAATCTTTACTGAAATAAAGGTCTAGTTGGAGTATAATTGTTTGATAATGATTGCACCGGGGTTTATGGAAAGCTTGTAACAAGTGATTACACGATGTCTTAATAATTTATTTACGTTTTGGTTCAATCAGCAAACTAGATTAATATGATCTATGTTGTTCTACTCTGAAAGCTATCGTACGAACTGTTTTGGTTTGTAACAGGACCTAATCTGGAATACATTGATTTCGGTCAGTTCTTACAAACATAATAGAACGTAAAGAGTATTTTCTGATTACACATCGCATTAGTTTGGATTGTGTATTGCCTTATTTTGTACCCTAGAAATTTATCACTGTCATGAGCCGAGTTAACTCTGGATTTACAGATGGTACCAGTTTATATTATTGTTATCCTTAAATATGCTCTAGTCCCGATTTGTAATATTGCTATTTAGATTGCTGGACATGTTAAGAAAATAGATCACAGTTGGCCTTATTGTTTCCGATTTTAGACTATAAGCTATCTCAATATAGATTACAGTACTCTTGATAAACATATCTCTTTTAAATATTTGTAATAGGGGCACACGAGAAATGTTACTTTCAAAGGGTTAACTTGTAAATAGAAGATTAAGAGTTTCACCAAAACTAGGGTGACCAGAATTTCTAGTTAAAAAACCGCGACGTTTTTATCATGTATCATGCAAAAAATACAGCGGTTGGTTACAGTGCATTGTTATTATTGCACTTCTATTTACATCAGGCAGACAACGTATGTGCAGAATCGGGTCAAACTTAACCTTTTCATCAGACACACGACGTGCGAAATCGAGTCAGTGACGCATTTGTTACTGCTTCCATATGTCTTGTGTTCTTTGTCTTTTGACACTAAATAATAAAACTTGGCATACCAAAGATTATAATTATAAAGCACTATTTATAAAGATTATTATTGTAAAAATTTCTTCCAGCGTTTCCGATTGTTTCCATTCTGTTTCTTTCCTCTGTCCATTGAATTTTCATGTAGGAGAAAATCTTCTCAACATTCGCATTGTAAGAAGGATTTGCAAAAACAAACCTATTAATATTGTAAAATTCAGGACACTGTTCGGGACGGTCACATACACTGAAGAAATTAATTTCCTTCTTGATAGCAAAGTTGCTCTTTCCTCTCTTCTTTCTTAGATTCTAGTATTTCATTCAAAACAGCCATTTGGTCGAAAAGAAGATTTTTTATATTTGAACTCCACTTTCTTTTTGTCTCATAGAAAGACTGGTTCCTTCCAGTTGTTCCCATCTTGGTTGTTTCCATAACCACCAGGAAACCACACCCAAACTAGAAATTAATTTGATGCTTAAAAAGGAACCGGGACAATTATGTGTCCCGAAGTAGTTTCTCGGTACCCGGAAAGATGGTTGAAAAACAGAAACAATCCCGGTTTTCCGGTACGTCTGGTCGCCCTAACCAAAACTAAAGCAGACGAGACGCTTTTCCAAATTTTCTCTTCAGAGAGGAAGATTTTCTAAAGTCTACAAACTCTTACAGTAAGCAAGCTATCAAGTAAGTAAGACCGCAGTAACTCAGACGTAGCATTCGGGAGGTCGTGGGTTCGATCCCAGCGGCTGACCATTCTGATTGAGTTTTTTCAAGAGCTTTTCCTCAGTCACACCAGGCAAATACCGGGATGTCACCTTCAACGTAGGCCCTGGCCAACACCTTCCCACCTGAGCCTTAGACGCCTAAAGGCCATAAATAAAAAAATCAAGTAAGTAAGCAGCCATCCAATCAATAATTCCCGATGCTGAATGACAAAGTGAGTATGGCCGCAACGGAGTCGATCCGGAACCCTCAGTGAATCGTTCAAAGAACCGTCATCGTGGAATTCCTGCGGCAGATGGCGCAATGAAAGGAGCCAAAGGCCGTTTTTCTTACTCCCGACTATACGGACAACTTGTGCACCCCAACGAAGCGTGTCAACGGCAGAATTTTTGCAAGGACCGCTAGACTTTGAGGCTCGTTCATGTCAAGCTTGATATAGTGTTCGGGTTTGGTTGTACAGGTAGGTACGAAAATAAGGTTATTAATAATAATAATAATAATAATAATAATTTAGAGTGTTTTACTCTCTCGGCGAATTCGCGCAGAAATCTGTGCAAGACATTGCAAGTTACATTAAATTTAATGGACTGGATGTCGTGTATACCCATGTTTACAAGCTGGCTGAACTGATTTGGACATTTCCGTCAGCTAAATCGAATGTTGAAACAAGCTTTTGAGCATTAAAACGGGTAAAAACTTAACTTGGAGAAACGCAGGAGAAATTTCCCGTCAGTAATTTGGTCGTTTTGTCGATAGAGGAGGAGGAAATAACCGAATTGATTATTTCGATTAATAATAAATATGAAGACATTTTATGACCATGTTGTTAGGAAGTTCACAAACCCGGAAAGGCGAATGGAGTTCATGTACAGATAATTATGTAGTCTTGACAGGTAAAAGCAAATGCTTTATTTCTTTTACTTTAATACTTCATACATCCATAGGATGAGTGTTCTATCATTGCTTTCCTTTAAATCGTTCCGAATCCTCAACTGACAATTAGGACTATGAATATTCTGTGTGTTCTCCCACCTCAATGACCCAGCTATCCTCTATTGAAGTCGAAGCAAGGCACTTTGCTACAGGCAAGCATTTTTATTTGAGGAATCTTTGTGTCATTTCGTGCATTACGAAAGAATGATATTATTCCTTAATCACAAATTAGGTGATTAAGGTGAAGTTGAAAATTACTTAATCAGAAATACCTTTTCATAGGTGTGCTGTGATGGTACAATGGATAGCACACCTAACGAGAAACGGGAAGGTCCGGGTTCAATCCCGGTCGCACCAGTGTAAATTTTTCTGTGTAATTTTCAACTTCACTTTGCGCAAAGTATTTGTAATTAAAGAATAACATCTGACTTATGAATACTTCCACAGTGTGGTCTGTTTTCGGTTCTTTTTACTTAAACGAAAGCTATTTTAAGCATGAATTAAGTTACCTTCTAAGAATTAGCTATTATTATGTGTGAACTCTGAACCCTCCCTGCAAATTGTATCACTTTGGGTAGTGGTAGTCCAAGCTGTAATTCAAGAATACGCCACTGGTACTTGATAGAGAAAAATGCATTTAGGAAAGGGAACAACTGGGAGGGAAATTTGTAAAACTTTTATATCTGTTGTCAAAACCAGCGTTTCTCAACGTTTTTCATGCCGCGAACCCCTTTTACTATGTCTTCTGGCCGGCAACCCCCAAAAGTACTTTTCTTGTTTTTACTAAGCTGTTTCGTTTCACTTCGTGTGTTGAAGACTTCACAAGGCTATTTAATACACACACACACAAAGATCCATAGAGACCCCTTGAACACAACCCCCCCTGGGGATCGCGACCTCCACGTTGAGAAACCCTGGTCTAAACAATCCAGATACAAGGTCATGTATGTATAAATTATACAAACCAAGGGAAAAAAGGTGTGAAATTGAGATCTGCAACGGATGTACTAGAAAAGGTTCTAACGTGTAAGTGAATACTATAAACAAATATATCAACATTTTCAAGACGCTCTTGTAAAGGTTTATATTCATGCGTGGTGGTTACGTACATGCTTATAATTACTCGTAAAATATTCCCTATGCTATAAACGCTGCAGGTTTGGAGTTGATATGTTTTGTAGTTCCGAAGCTATGAATATTTACTACAACAATGTGTAATTTTCCTGTAGATTGTTTAGCATTATGTAAAGTTTTTGTATACGTCATCCTGTATGACTCAGTCTCGGGCTTTTTGGAACAGTATGTTGGGAAATGGATCTAATATTTTGTTGTAAGTAGTTAGCTAGAGTTCTCTAGGTTATGTGTGAATTTGTTCCTGTTGGTTCAATATTAACTGGACTATAGTCAATTATGTAACATTACTTGTGTGAAATGTAATGTAAAAAGCTATATAAGTATGTGCATTGTGTATGTGTTATAAATCTTCAGTTGCTGTAGTGGACTCGCAGTGATAGGTTCGCACCCTTGATTACCGGAGACGTTAGTCTGGCATTTGTGCTTAATAAGCATAACGTTTGGGCTCTAAGTTGATGAAGAAGACGATTGCCGAGCAATATTCGACTGGGGCCCTGATATTTAAAGTATTGAAAACTCCTATGTGTGTTTATAAATAAAGCAGCAGTTTTACAATATAAGATAGTAACCTTAATCCGTTACACTCTGACAAAATATGCAGAATATCAATAATAAACTTTTTGAATTGTATTTTGAATGGGGTAATCCCCCGAATGTTCCAACGTTGCAAGGATAGATTTGTTTCAATACGTATCAGTTTCTTCAGTAGATATTGAGTAATCAGTGACTTCGTCCCATTCTGAGTTTATTAGCTGTTGCGTTTGTCTCCGCTGGTTTTCCCATGTGATAGATTGGGTCACCGTATTTCACAGGTTTTGGTTTTGGCAGATCATTTACGGCCGGATGCCCTTCCTAACACCAACCCACACCAGCAATCCCGGTATGGGCAATCGAAACGTTACTATCAGCCAGTAGTATGATACTTTTCAAGATAGTGAATAAATTTTATTGGAAGTTGGAGCCTACGAACATCTTTATAACAGTTTGATGAGGAAAAATAGACGGCTACAAGAATTTAGAACTTGGTCTTAAACGAATTGCAACTAAAAAAGCAATATCTCGTTCTTCTTGAAATATTAACCAGAAAAAAATTAGACAACTGTACCTTAAAAAAATTTCAACAACAAATTAGGATAATTATCTAAAGAACAGCTGTTTCAAATTCCCAAGACATATTATCTCTATCTCTACACCTATTCACGTTTTGATCCACGTTTTGAACCTCTAACCGAAGGATACGGTGCAGTTGTCTAAATAATAAATCCTACAAAGTCACTACCAACCGGAAAATAAATTAAAACCTAATGAACAGTAAAAATTACTATCCCAAAGAAATCCTGTACGAATTTGGCCTGGTAAAAATATGAAATGTTATTCATCAAAAGCACGGTGATACCCCAAGAAGGAAATCTTGGTTAGAGGCGTGAATAACTTGTGAAAAAAATGTTTTTAAAAAATGTACGAGAATGTATCTTCCACTTAAATACAAACCGTGTAAGTCAATTACACTCTAAAATAATAAAACATTTATTTCACACTTTCTGTACACATGTTTGCTTTAAAAAAAATTGTTTCGTGCTCGAGTTGTCGAGTTGCGTACGTAATGTATAGAAGAAGTATTGGTTGTCAATCATAATTATGTTTCCTGAGCACTTATTTTTACCACGAACACTTATTCAAAATATGTCCTGTTCAACAACTTATCACATATTTTGGCATGAAATGTATCAACATATAGCAAGAAAGCTGATAGATTTATTATGTTCTTTATTTCTTTGTTGATTAAAGTACGAGACAACGACAAAGGTTCTACATACCCACTAACACAAACTTCTTTTCTTGGCTGCCAAAACTACCTATTGTGTTAGAAAGTGCACATAAAGTGTTCAAATGGGCATGGGAAGTAATAAAGATGAGTGATCAAAAGTTGATTGATTTAAAGTTTATAACGAAGTGCGCTTTATTACATTCTATGTATCATGTAATACATTAAGTTACTTTGTAAACTTCTTTTCTAATTTATTATATACATGTTAGATGAATTAATTGAAATGTGCATCGAAACAAAGAAACAGAATACAGTATTTGAAACCAGTTTTCCAATAACAGATAACTCACTTCAATGATGTAACTTTATAAACTTTTGAAAAGGCAGCTGGGAATAATAAAACAGTGATAACGGAAGTCGTTTATCACGTTTCAGAACAATGGAACAAACATCACGGGGTTTCTAAAGCCCCAGCAACATAGAGAACGGAACAAGAAGAGTTTTCAGTTTGTTTGCAGACCATTCACACAACGAACGTTCTGAGAGCAGTGGTCGATTTGGATCTGAGTACAGTTATTTCCGACGTCGCCAACTTTGACACCCCTATTTCGATAATCTGCCCCAACTGAAGTTCACGTTCTGTGACGTAAAACGTATTGATCTTCTTCCTGCGACGGAACTGGTCCATCGTATCTCGCCTCTCAAGGCACTTTCCCTTTCCTCTTTTAAAATAGCCTAAAGAGATTTGTAGCCATGAATCTGGTACGATAAACCCATTACTTATATTTCTATAAATCATAAACACAAAGCAAAGAACAACAAAATTGTTTTGATGATCTAGCAACTAAAAAATACATAGTTTATTTGTTTGAAGCAACTTGTACTTATTAAGATACGTACATTAAACAAGAAAATTATTTGAGTTTATTACACATTTTCCATTCTGCCCATAAATTAACTAAAAGAGCTAACACTAAAATATAAAAATAGGCAAGAAGGAAAAGCTCTAAAACAAACACTAAACAACGAATAGCCACCACAAATCAACTTTATTCCCTACTTCTCCTTATATTTTGTAACACTCAAGGTGTTATTGAATGTAATGTGCCTATTTGAAGAAACAAGATATGGTTGAAAATGACAGATAATTTGATAAAGTAAGTTTTATATTTAAAGTACAAATCAAACTGTTTTTGAATTATTTCTCCTCTGAGCAACTTTCACTTTGGAATTGCGTTATATTTTATATTTGAGCATTATAATTTGTCAGAAATCGGCATTTTGAATTTTAAAATAACGAAAGTTTTTAAGTTTGTGCGCCTCTGGAAGTACGACAAGTGTTATCTAAATCTTTACAATTATTATAAACGTCAGTAGAACAGATAAAATAGTCATGTGGCAAGGAATCACAATCTTTTAGCTATAGCTGAGTTTCTGAGAGTCATACTAAAGGAAGACATAAATAACGGATTATACGAAATATAAATTATTACCTCTCTTTTATTCAGCCAACAAAAATTGTTCTATTTACCCTCTATTCACTTATTCTTGACACGTGTTTATCCTCATTATCTTATTCATGGTAGAAATTAATAGAACAAAGTTTACATAGACTCTCTCCAACTCGATGTTTTGGTTCTATCTCTTCGTTTAAGTATTGACATCACCAACTGAAACCTAACCTCCTATCTTCAGACTTTATATGGCATTCTCCAGGGATTCAGTTTAAGTTGACTCGACTGACAAATTGTTCGCAGTTATCCATCTTGACGTTATACAATTTCTGCTAAAACTTTTTCGCATATTTGAAATCTCGTTAAGTGTTGTATTTTTCTCAATGGTGTTCTGGTATGTCATTCTACATCCTCTAGATTTTCCTCGGAGGTAGTCCAGTCTATCAATCCAATATAATGTCAGTATATTATATTAGGTCTTCCTGGTCGTGCCCATTTCTTATGGCATTTGCTAGATAAGCGGTGGGTTTCACCAATCCTTGATAAGAATTTAATTAATCGTCAGAGCTTTAAAATTCATTAAATTCGTTAACTAACGATTTGTTTAATTCTCAACAAAGGTTAGTGAAATCCATCATTGATGTTATAATTTCGAATTTCTCTTCCGGATTGCATCCCCGTGTAATTTTCGGTATTACGCGTATTAATTTGATCTCCAGCTTTGCCCAGTTTGTTAGTTTAGTATTGTACTTGAAAGTGCTTTTCAACTGAAACCCAGAGAACAAGAATGTGCTTTGTCCATTTTCTTGACTTTACAGAAAAGCGATTTAAAAGTTCATATTCAGCATTACGTACCGAGCTGCCGTGACTCAGTGGTAGAGCGTTGGCTTAGCATTCTGGAGGTCGTGGGTTCAATCCCAGCGACCAACCATCCTCACTGATGTTTTCCAGGGTTCTTCCTCAGTCACACCAGGCAAATGCCGGGATTGTACCTTGAACGTAGGCCCCAGTCGACACATTCTCTCATCCTTTCCCCTCAAAATGAAATTTAGAAGAAAGAGAAAAACGAAGGATTACGTTTTTCTTTTCTAAAAATATGGAAGTTTTAGGGGGGGGAATGTTTCTTTTTTTTTACTTACAACACACCTAGGCTGGATTTTTTATCTTTCTGGCTGATTTGAAACATCACCAGAGTTTCAGTTTGAGGTGTAAACGTGGTAGGTTACTTACACTGACAAGCGATGACGCCAAACTTGGACTCGAAAAGCTAGATCACTTCTGTTCCGTTTGATAGTGGATCTACTGACCAGCCAAGTTCTAGTTGCTGGCATCAAAATGAAGTCAAAGGAAAACAATTTAGGGATGAAAAGTTCAATTCCAAACCTACATCTCTCTGCGATGTAAAAATCACCTGGCGTGAATGGAAATGAATAATCAACAACAGAAATGCATTTAGAGCTTTCTGGATAGAACAGTTTCTTTATTATCTTGATGTAAATATTGAACTGCCTTAGCTTTAAAGTCCATTTCCTCTAATAAAGAGTTTCAACAAGCATGTGAACTATAATTTTTGTTTGTTTTCACTTGTACTGTCAAGTGGTATAGTTCCTATGCACCATTCTATCCACAAAATTATATTTAGATTGATAAGGTAGACAAGATTAAAGTTTTTTCAAAACTCAATCAATACTTGTTGAAAGTTTGAGAGCAGCTATAAAAATGATATAACTTTTGACGAATACCTTTTATTTTTATTTCGTAAGCTCACAAATTGTACAAATAGCCATACCCTTTTAATGATTTACAAAATTTTAGTAGTAATTGTGGCAACCGAAAAAAATCGACCTTGCCTTGACGTGGTTTTGCGCGGCTTGCCTTTCCTTGGTTTGTTTGTCACGATGCAGATAATCAACGCTTCACAGCATGACTCACATGTTTTAGAACAACCCAATTTGGCTGGTGTATCACGTATTCAATTGCCATTCCATCGAACCCAATAATTTCCAGTTTTATTTCCGTAGACAAAGCTTTTCGTCTCATGTTCACTTGAGCAAAGTCACAATTCAAAGGTAGATTACGCTATTTTTTATTTAATTATTTTTTAGTTAAGCGGATTTTTCTTATGATGATCATGACTTCAAACTATTTATAGTTTGTCAGGAAGAGGTTAATTATATTCTTAAACTACTTCCTTCTTCCATTCCGTTTAGTTGCTTTCATTTGTTGTTACTTCCCGACATTCACTCGATCCTGAGTGTTTCAGCTGATGGCATAGTTCTGTAGTAGTTGTATCTTGAATTATTCTTGCTCAAAACTTTGTCTCGATTATCGTTCTTTCTTTTACTTTTAATAGGTTATTATTCACTATTTTTTATTTTTGTCAAGTCAGAAGTTGAGATATTATTTGTTTGTTTCTTGTCTTCATGAACAAGACTTAATTAGCATCTTTGCCACAAATAGTGTAATTATTCTTCACTACGATGGTAAAATAGTTCGTTGCTCTGGATCAATCACTGTCATTTAGAAGATACTTGCCTTTGTCGTCTCATTACGGCCATATCCAACAGCTGTCCATCAGTATTTTGGTTCTAGCAATTCATAGTCTCAGATGAACACAACTTAATTGTATATGATAAAATAAACACATCTGTTTGATCCGAGTATACCAAACAGCCACGGTGTTAAACTACAGAAAGTTCACAATGATTAAGTTCCCAAAGATAACAGTGTCAAACAGCAAGCTTTTACCACATCGAGATTTACAGGCTCACTAAGTAGAATATTTTATCTCTAGATTTTTGTTTAAAAATTAGATTTACAGACGACGTTTTCAATATTTGGGAGCAAAAAATAATCTGTACTACACGAACATAATATTCCTGACAAATATGTCAAAAGCTTTACATCGTTCAATGACAACTATTTGAAATATTACGAGTTTTCTTTTTTTACAAACTGACTTTTCAATGGGTTTCGGAAAAAATAGAAAATTATCATTTTTTTTTTATTTTTTTATTTAGATAAGAGATTAGAAATTTTACAGAGATATTCATTTGTTTCCATAGATTCCTACGGCGCAATCATACATTTGTTTGACATTGTTTAAAATTAACTTTCAGTGTTACAATTGATGAGCCAGTCCTAGTTTTAATGTTAATGTTTTAGGAGCACTGTATTCAGAGATGTTTCCAATCCAAAAGAAATGAAAGTATTTTTAACAAAAATGTAAGTAGTAGTAGAAATACGGTTACTTTATTCACTATTTTCTCTTTGTCTCTAGACATTCTTCACAATATGTTTCGAGTTTCTTGTTTATTCCTATCTTCTGAGACCGCATAGAACACTGCAGTTAAAGTCTCAAGATATATATTCTTGCTTTCTTTCTCCTGACGGATGAAATGGACCGTTGTCTGATATCCTCAGTGGACCATATATCACAGCAACGATATAAAAGAGCTTTGTCAATGTTTTCCCTCGTCGAAGAAATCTGTGGTTTGTGCCCACCACCGCTACCGAATAGACCATCACACATGGGTTTAAAGCTGAAATACATACCACATCAATCATCAGAGGAGACGCGTCGCTTTTTTCGCACATCACGTAAGAGAAAGTTTCATAACTTGAATAAAACACATCCAAACACAAAAAATAATAATTGCTTGGTAACATAATTGATATATGTACACAAAGAAAATTAAATGCATCAATAGGAATCGGATAATAAGAACGTAATTTGATTCACTAAAATATATGTTTCTTCCTTACTCTGATGTCATGCGGGAACATGAGCTCGATATTGTTGTACTTTTGTGCATGTAACGCACAGGCTAATTTAAAGTGCATAAAATACCACAAAATGTTTCAAATTGTTGACCCTAATAATACAAATACCACCAGCCTTAGTTAATTTAGTGTGTTCTTTTTCGCTTTATTGTAAATCACAGTATTCTTTCGGTATATTTAAGTTAGAAAACAAGCTACATTGATTGGCAAACGAGATAGGACAGTTTTGAGTGTGCACAAGTGGATTTATCAAAAGATTGATAACTCATTCCAATACTTAATTTCAATTACACAAATTTTACGAAAATTCAATATATACGTATATGATGAATCATTAATTATAATGCATGTGTTTCGTTGGATATGAGTTACGGTGATTTAACAAGTTAAATTTTCCTTTACTCTTGATTTCATTTATGAATCAAGGCTATAGTTTGCAATGAAATGTCTCATCTGTTTGAAGAGAGCACCAAAGGAATCTGAAAACACCATTTCAAATTTTCAATCTCTTCTTTTGGAAGAAAATATTTTTGTAATTTCTTTTATTTAAGCCCAATTTTACTTTCTATCGTCACATAACAAATGAGAAAGATTACAAATAATGCTCGAAAATAGATAATTTGAATTACAAAAATGCATAGCATTTATCTGTTAAAATTTTTAACTAAGTAATTTTTATACAGTGTTTATGTTTAATTTTATTACCTAAGAAATGTATTATTTGAGATTATATTCCCAATTACATTACGTTGTTATGCGATCAAGTGCATTGTGTGAGACGTTTAGATATATCAATTGATTCTTATATTATTTATGTAAACATTGTTTGAGGGAGAAGTTTTGATGTATCTAATTTTGTGTATGCATAGAAAAAGTAGGCGAGTAAACGGATGAGTTTAGAAATTTTGACTGCAGGCGATAACCATCGGTGAAATTAGCCTTGTCCTATGAGCAACTTGGTTTCTATATGTAGGATACCTATATTGTGAGGAAGTTACTGTTATCGATGACTAACAACAAAAGCTTCAAGAAAAACATCTATAGTCCTTTATGCTGCCACTGCTACTTCTGATTTTTAATCAAAGCATATTAATTTATACTAGTTCTACTTGATCTAATAAACCAGAAATTTGTTTTTGAGCTCCCGAAAGAAGAAAAGTGGGTTAAGAAATACATTTTAAAAAGTGGGTTTGATTTTTAAAAAACTGGTTTGAAATAAACCGAAAATGAATTTCATTCATAGTGTTATTTGTAGTGGGAAAGACAAACACATTTATTGCGTTGCTGATGCAAATGATGTGCTAAATAGGTTTTGAACTGGTGTATCTGGTAATAGGGCCGTATACTTTATTTTTGATCTGTAAAGTCTTCCAACGATTGTCAAATCGTCCTCTCAACTTGTTTCAGTCGCTTCTTTCTACTACAGTTGATCAGTTTATTTTCCTCTTTCCTATTTCAGTGACAAATAACTCACTGTTTTCAGTTTTTAATCTCGATAAACTGATTTGTGTGCTAAACAATACTTCAAATTCTGTTCAAGCACGTCATCTTTACTACGGTTCTCTTTCACATTAAGCGAATGCCACTGTGGTACCTTGTGCGAAAGCAAGCAAGCATGTAACTTGTAGTAACTATAAGCGTGATGCAAATCAGATAAATATTCCATAATAGCAAGGTTTAGTGGAATAGAAATGTTGTAGTAGGCATTTGTTATTCTAAAGTTCTTTTGTTGAAAGAATAGCTCTGGTAAAACTCACTTCAGCAACAATATACCCTCTTCATTCTTACTCAAACTTTGCATGACTGCTTTATGAGTTAACTCGTCAATATATTTTTAAATAAAAATAGTCCTTGTTAAAATTCATGCCAACAATAACTAGACTCAAAATACTTCTTTAAATGACCGCACTATAGTTCTTATAGATATATCTGTGTAATAGAATTGAAAAGTAATTGTGATCATATAAATCGTGAAATCTGCCTTCCATATCTCACTGAAAAAGTAATTTGTCAAATCATGTTTTAAGAATATTATTCACTAAATGAATTACACAAAATTATGAAATATTGTCTTCTGAATTTTAGAGGATGATGATAAACATTTTTTAAAGGAAGCAGGAAGATTATTATGTACCTATTACTCATGTAGTACCAGAAGCATGTTAGGTATACAAGAGATGTGTCTCTCCATTCATTTTCTTAAACTTACAAAGTTACTATTGTAAAGAAAAAGCTTATCATTTATACTGGACATTGTAGTATTTAAATAATTTACAGAGGACCATATTTGAATATTAGTACTAACGTTTTATGATATTGTACGCGTAATTATAAAATATGAGGCAAATGTCAGTTGCTACTGTTACAATGAATGTTACCCACCTACACTACTTTTGTACACGTTGCTAGGAAGTCTCAGTAAAGTTCTGCAAAAGTTTTAGTATTTCATGTTGTTTCATTGAAATCAAGGAAAATCGCAGAGACTCTTCGTATGCTGAGGTGGATATTTTCAGTTCTCAGTTCTACACATGCGCAGACTGAGAAAACGGTTTCATATCGTAGCTGTGAATCCAGTACTGATCAAGTGTTTGCTGCCGCCATCTTGATTAAATCTTATTTTAACAGAAATGGAAAATATTATCAGTGAATAGGAATTCCGATCCCTATCTGACAAATACAAAAATGATTAAAATGTGGCCTAAGTCGTGGGATCAATTTCTTTGGGGTTCAGACAACGCACCTCTGACCTTCAATACTGCGTTTGGATGAATGTATAAATCTCGTTTATGTTTCTCTTATTTTTACATTCTTTTCTTTAGTTTACAATGGTTCGTAGTGTGCTCAAATCTTTAAACGTTAATTTAACTCATTTCCGGACGTCATACAATGATTAAATTTTGTACAGCGACGTAAGTCGGGTACTGTTACTTTCATATATTTCCTATTATTTATAAATTTTAAAAGCATATTTTAATATTTTTTTTTAATATGGACTTCTTTACTCTAAAATAAATAGTAGCCTGCACCGATGCTGGGTTTAGCTGGTTGCAGAACGCTTTAGGATTTGACTCATAAAATATTAGCTTGCGAAAAAGTATGAACACCTTTTCACCTTGAACACCGAAATATCTAGAAAAAAAAAATAATAATAACTTTTTGAAGATATACTTTACTTAAACAATTTGTACTATAAGGTAAAAAAATGTTTATGCATGAATAAAAAGAAAAGCAAGGAGCACGCCAATTCAAAAATTTATAAAGTAACTATATATGAGAGAGCGCTACGTGCTTTTCTTTTTAGTCATGCATAAAAAATATATTTTTTACTTTTTAGTGTGATTGTTTAAGAAAAATATGTCTTTAAAAAGTTTATTTTATTTTATTTTTATTTGCCAACTTACTGGAAATGCCCAGGCAGCTATGGTTGCCTAGCTTTTTCCAGGAATAATTTGAAAATTTTTAACAGTGCACCACTCACAGACACACACACATGTAAACATTCAGACACAGGATTACGACGCTCAACTCTGATTCAAACACCTTTTACAAACTTGATTTGATTTAGGTTACTATCCTTAAGAGTTTTAGTTGTATTAAAATGTTAAACCAACTACCGCTTCCGTTGTAACAACGCTCAATTATGTCTCGCATCACAATATAGTAATGATCATTACCATAAATTCTCATAGCAGCTATTTTGCATTCAGTACAGAAAAAAAAAAAGTTTTAGAAAAGATTGGTGCAGTGGAGATCTGTATAGAACATTTCGGAACATAAATCAACCTTATTCCAAATATCTGTGCAATAGGCTCTACGAAGAAATAAACTCTGAGATACTTCAACCTTGTCGTCATACAGGGACGCAAGGTTCATCCAGAAAATGGAGGCAGCTGAGCTGCCTCCACTTTTTGGATTAACCTACATTCAGCCAGTTTTCGGTTGAACGTTTTACTCTGTAAAATTTCAAAATGCGCATATATGTCTTTTCCAACGTATTTCGTTGAAGCAGAACACTTTTTGAAAGTAGAAAAGAAGAAAATGTAATGTTCAATTAAAATTTAAAATTAAAAAAAAAGAGATGAAAAAATGGTTTAGGTGGTCGGGTTTCGATCCAGGGCACAGTGATCAGATGCTCGCCACTTAGCTACGAAGGTAGTTGGTGCTGTTTATGGCTTTTCGAGTGATATTCAGGATTTTACTGTGCAGAAGGTTAATGATTAACAGGTTGTAGATTTTCCTACGAGGAATATCTGGAGAAAGAAACGAGAGATACATTTGCTACTGTGTAAAGATTTATACCCAACTTTTAATTCCTATTTCCGCCAATGCAATCATGTCGTTCTCGATCCACCAGTCAACTGTTTACTATTCACAGTGTAAAAGCAACAGAAACACTTAAAATGGTGGGGCGTTCAATTACAAGCAAGTAACTTTACTCCTGTTATTAACCACCGGCGTTACAGCCTGCCCCAACGCCTTCTGTCCACGCTTGGTGGAACTGCATCCACCTGAGTGACGGCAGTGTGGTCAGCACTGCGCGCCATCTAACCACGAACAGGCGTATTAGGGTCTTTCTAGACCGAGTGGCCGTCACGTCTTTTATTCACGCGACTCCCCAGTTTTCCTCACTACACTGGGAAAAGTACGTAATCTCAAAATGGTCAGTTTAGCTTACACTTCGATCATAAAATGACCTGATTTTAAACGTTAAATAAGTTGAACGTTAACCCACGAAACACTTTGGCCAGTTTCAGCCAATTTTCAGTTAACGTTAAGCCATTACAAAGAAAATGTTAAACTTTAAAATAGAGTTAACGTTACCACTCTTTCCACTAAACTTCTTACACCATATCCACATTTAAGAGTAAATACAACAAAACGCCAATTTTCGACTCTTTTTTCTCCATAAAGCGGAGTAACTTTCATCCATTTCGTGTTTCCACTTTTTACAGTGTAGTTTTAGGTGGAATTTTAAAGAAATAAGACCAACCCTTACATCTTACTTGTTAGAACAAGAAAGTTCTGTAGTTGGTGACGTTTAAAACAAACTGATTCAATTTTACTTGAATTGCTCAACTTTCTTACTGACATTTAATAATATTTTTAATTTAGTGGATTTTCTTGTGTAAGATAATCTAACGTTGTTAAAGACTGTACGAGAATACTGAGTTTTATTGGAACCATACTAACATTTTCGAAGTACTTTTATGTATATATCTTAAGGTAAGTTTCATATGGCTGTACAAAACTGCTGATTTTGTATTTCTAAAGCAATTTGTGACAAAATTAAAGTTATACACTATTATCAATGGAAATATCTTTAGAATATCTATCTTTGAGGAACCAATATTTTATAATTCCCAGATGAAACTAAATGAAAATGGCAAACCATCTTGCTAAAGGATAATTCTTTCCTTAATTTTGATTTTCGTCAATGTATATTTGTGAATTATTTTAAAGAAGAGTACAAATGATCAAAGAATAGACGACCCTCGTATAAAAAATGGAGAAAAAAGAACTTTGGCCAAAGTAACCATTATACGAAGTTGGCAACTGATTCATATTTTGACGTCAATTGTTGAACGGGAGCGAGCGCATCTTCGCTTGGGAGAAACGCGAATAAAAAACACTGTCTGGGCTGGGATAAGCTCCAATTCCCTCCTTCGCAGTTTTCTCATCGATGTTTCCCTCGGGACGGGAGATTTCCTTCCTCCTTTCTATACGCTTCCTTTTTCCACTTCGTTACTTTCATATTTTTCTTTTCTACTCCTAATCTTTCTTCTCGTAATCTTGTAAGGAAAGTGTCACAGAAGCTTGTATAGTACGAAGACGTAAAAGAAGACACACATAAGAGTTGTTTTTTTTAAAGGGAAGGGGAATCACGAAGACTGCTGTATAGACCTATAAATGTATGCTGCGTCACAACGGTTTGCGACTAATCGTTTACATTCATTTCTGTCACGCAATCAACACTTTATTTCAATAAAAGCATAGGTTACGATTGTTTTGTTTTTAGCGCTAGTCAACGGAGACAGAAGGGTAATTTCAACCGTTTCATGAAGCACACCTCATGAAATAACATTAGACATTGAAAATGTATCCGTACGTTGATACAGCAATGACACAAGAGTATCTTCAACGAATTCGTGTAGATCCAACTAATACCAAATGGTATCAGAAATCAAAAGGCCAGCTGACATTATGAAAGGTCGAACTGTAGACTCACAGCCGCCATATTAAAATTTTACGGAAATCATCTTCAATCATGTCTGAAAAATATCTCACTCTTAATATGTTTCCACTTTCACTTACTCTACACTTTTTGTACACATCTTTGAAGTTCTATTACTGATGTGCTAAAAAATGTAAGCAATGCATACAACGAAAGTGTATAGCTTATTAAAATATTTTTTTAAAATACATAGAAATATATGAAAGTAACCATGGAATATTGTATTGTCACCCGCCTTAGGTCGCTCTGCAAAATTTCATCATTGTATCACATCAGAAAATTAGTTAAATTTACGTTACAAGGTTTGAGGACACCACGAACCATTGTGAACTAAAGAAAAGTCTGTAAATGTCTACAAGGTCAGTATATGGTTGTGATATTTTTGTGTAGTAGGTCTCATGTCAGGCATTTAGAAAAGTCATGCCAACCCAAAGAACCTACAAAAAACACACGATAATGGTGAAAACGTCCTATCACCCAAAATATTGTACAACACAAGAAAATATACAAAATGTAACTCAAAAATAAAAAAATACTATTTTTCTATTCACGCACAATATTACAGCAGAAGCATCCGGGAGGTCCTGAGTTCGATACCAGCAGCAGACCATCCTGATTAAGGTTTTTCATGGTTTTCCTCAGTTAAACCAGGAAAATGCCAGGATGATACCTTTAACATAGGATCTGGCCTACTCGTTCCAGCATCCTTTGTCCTACCCAACCCCGCCCTGAACTATAGAAATCCATCAATCCAATAGAAGACCATAAATACATTCAAATTCAAGATTACACGAGAATTCTCTATAAGTTAGTACGAAAGAAAAAGGAAGGATAACAACAAAGCCAGTCACATACAATTTAAATATTCTCACTGTTTATTCGCTTACTTTACCACTTACTTTACTTTCGCTTTACCACTTACCGCTAAATATAGATAATATTTTCTGAGCAAGATATAAGTTTTTCGTCAAAAATTGATATACAGTAGAACTCGGTTATAACGACATCGAAGGGACCTGAAAAATAGTGTCGTTATAACCGAGATTTTATGCTATCAGACGAGTAAGATGGAAAATGATGCAGAACAAACTTAATTAGGCCTAGTTTAGATTGTATTCACTTGAAAACCTGGCATTAACAGTGCAAGTCAATATACAAAATAAAGTACAGTATTCATACTTTATTGAAGTTCAGCCGTGTAAGGTAGTAAAAGATGCCATAACGTAAAATAGGGTACTGTATTAAATTCCACGGAACAGTAAATTTAATTTGACTAAATTCACGACAGAAATCAGCTTTTCATCTTCCATTCTCAGTTTCACGTATAACTTAAACTGTTTCTTCCAAAGTTAAAGTTTTTCTTTTTTCTAGCTATGCTGGACCTTTAAACTAGTGAAGATAGTACTATTGATCATCCGAGGGTGCCAATGGTGTGTGGAGCTTCCCTGTAACAGTTTCCGAAGGTCATTGACAGAAGAGGGAGGGTAAAGAAACTCTGGATACAGCCTCGAGTTCTCAAAGTCAAGCAGCAAATAGATTTCAAAAACACCTTATCTTTTGCCTATGCCTTTGTATCCAGTGTTACCTTACTTCAAGCACCCCTCCCTCCCCTGCACCCAGGTACTAGTAGTGAAACCTAGCAGTGATGTTTAAAAATAAGAAGGAATGGACTGTAAAGGAGAGAGAAGGGGAGAAGGGAAGTTCATTTCTTTCATTTAAAGTTTGGCTTGACAATATGAGTTTCTTTTCTTTCGCAGCTGAACAGTGGGTCGGAAATGATGATTTATGACTGAAGCGATTTGTCCTTTAGATCAGGAATCTCGAGAAAAATAGCCCCGAAGGGACGAGACAAACAGGTTCTTGGAAAACCGTACTCTAATGAGGTTTAAAATGACGTTATATGAGAGGTTGACGCATTTATGTTTGTCGCTTTAAGCGAGGTTAAAAAACACATTCCTTATGAGGAATATGGTGGTACTACAGAAAACATGATGCTATAGGCGAGGTGTCGCTATAACCGATGTCGTTATAAACGAGTTACACTGTATTGTGTTGTTAATGTCACGTTCCTGAAGAACTGCTCTAGTTAATTCAAGGCTACCTTTATCACTTTTATAGCCACTATAAGGGCCAGAAATTTCATTTTCTTAAATGATTTGCAATCGATTGTTCTTTCTTCATTTTTTCGGCTGTTGTGATATAGAGATATTTATCTCAGTTGCCACATCACTGATACATTCACGTTCAAGTGTTTCTAAAAGTTGTTCATATTCAGGTCTAAGATTAATTTTCTCCAAGTGCCCGTATTTCGCAGGATATCGATGTTTATGCACCGTATTTGTAAGCAAGAGTATTATTCTTTGATATTTCTTGTGTTAAAAAAAAAGTGTTTAAAATGTTCTATTTGTCCCATAAATAATCATTCCTTTCTTCACGATAAATCCCATTCGTTCCTTCTTTGGGTAGTTTTTGTTAAGAATCCTACAAAACAATGTTGCCACAAACTTTTAAACTGAAAACAGGACAAAGCGTCAGAAGAACAAGCCAACTTAAGGGAGGGAAAGAGTACATTATTTTGTACAAGTAATCACTTATGATTATTGTCACATTAACATTTCTGTTTATTTTTACTATTATCACACTATTTCTATCTCTACCAGTGTCATATTAATATATATCTTTCTTGAACAAGGATTTACTTTGTATTACAATTGTTACAATTTTGAGAAAATACTGAACATAAATTAACTTTAAGAGCCATCTATGTTATGTTTCGTTTCTCGTGACATTCAATTTTTTAAAAAAAATAGTTCTTACATCCTGCATTAAGGATGAATTATTTTGAACATATGTGCAAAATTCAGAACATGTCACATCAGAAGTGCAGTGACACTGTGATATGCTTTCAACTGTGTCCACAGTTAAATTATTTTGTTGCGTCAGCCCACTACGCTGCCATCAAAGAAACTTATGCGTTCTACACCTGAATTCTGTGCAGACACGGATTTCCAGTGACTATTCTATCAATTGATGCCCTGAATGACTTACAGCTTCAAATCATTGAATAACCCATTTGCAGTATGTTTATATATATATATATATATAAATAAATCACAGCCATATTCAATCCACTAGTGGATGAGGCCTCTCCCCGAAGGGAGGAGTTGGTCTACTGCTCCCACGCTGACCAGACGGGTTGGGAGAGGAAAGCCGAAGCTCTCACTGTGATCGCCACTGTATTTTATTCACAGCAGCTCCCCAATTGTCCTCATGATGCTGGGTCAACACCGAAATATTTGAGCCCCCACCGGGAATCGAACCCGGGACCATGAATATGTTGTTGGTTCCACTACACATCGCTCCTGCAAATTCTATGTTCGTGTTATCTTCATAGAATGCAATATGTTCAGAAAGAGGAATATTTAAATGTTTCAGCGAGTGGTGCAGTAATTTGACAGTTTCGGAATTTTCATTTATCAAAGCATCTACTTTTATTAGTCTGCTCGTGATCCCTTCTGTTTTAATGAAATACTGTACAATTAATGGACTTCTTTTCTGTTTCGTGGTTGCTGGTCTCGGTAAATATTCCATAGAGAAATGTCTTCTGCAAACTGGCTACAAAAGACAGGACTGTGTCAGGAGCAAGAATGTGTTTTACTATTGCAGTTGCTTTGGTGCGTGCTTTTGACCGCTTTGTGAATAACAATAAATAAGATGGTGTGGCTAATTGCTACAATTCAGAAACATAACAATTGCTGATGCTTGATTACGTTATAGGATACTGTTAACTCGGCGGCGGACTTCTCTGCAAAATAATTATTTTGATTATAATCAGTCACTTGCTTAAAAGTTAGTTTGAGAGAAGGCTGTTACCGATGACTGCCTCCCAACAACTCCTTCCTTGCTCCTACAGTAAATTTGGCTACCTTTTATTTTATTTTTTTTCCTGCAACGAAAATTGTTTCCGTGATTGAAATAGCAATGAAAGTCTTGAAATATATTACATAACTTAGCAAATACTTATTGTCAAATTAGTCGCAAAACACTTATGCAATTTAAACAAATGTTTTATTCCTCTAAATTGGGACATTTAACTGTCCCGAGGGAATCTATCGGGACAGTGGATTTAAATTCGGTGACATTCCCCGGTAAACTAGAACATATGGCAACCCCTTTACAAAATGGAATTAGCCCTACGAACTGGCATCATTGATCTAGGATAGAGATGACGGTGTTATCGAGTAGGTGACTACTGACTAAAGGTGTAACCGAATCCAACGGTGCACCGTCGAGTGTACTATTTGCATCGTCCCGTTGTACCCTGTTTAGCCCCGTTGTCCGATTTCAAACGGTAGATGGCACTACTGTAATAACAGTTGAATGTCTAATGGACGCAATGTACATGTATGAATGTTGAAGGTCATATTCCGAAGAAATGGGAATTGAATTTAATTTAATTTTTATTTAAGGCCTTTTGGCAACTTTGGCTCATGCTGAAGAAAGTAAAATGTTAAACAGAAAGTTATCAACAAATGTTATAACTATATTGCAACAGCTTACTAAATGCAGATCGTGAGAAAATAATACATTTCCTCGAAGAATGATATCTGAAAATATGCAGCATCTTACTGGATTTCTACAAAGGCAAACAGGGAAGGGGGGAATTGTAAGTAGAGTTTTTCAGGACCAATTTTAACAGTAAAATTTTTAGTTATACTCACAATTTTGGAGGGGGTGAACCTTCTATCGGGGTATAAGAAAAGGAAGAACCCTAGTGACATATCAAATCAAGGCACTTCTGTTGTTGCGGTTTGATTAATGTAGTAAAATATTTTTTTTAAAAAAATCGTTATGCAAATCTGCACATAGAAACACAAGTGAAGACGCGAAAGTAGATATTCTAGGACAGCAATTCATCCATTCGGTAGGTCCGGGGTCGATATCTGTGGCTTGCCTGAGGTTTTTCCGTATTTTGTACCAGGCAAATACGGGGATGATACTTTGAAACTAGGTCACCTGTGGTCGACTCTCTCACCTATTCCCCAGATATCTGGAGATTCTAAAATTTAAAATTAATCAGGAAACGGGTCATGGTCACATCTCTAGGGGTTTCCTTGCTGCTGTGTAGATAACTCCTAAGCATAGCGCTAAAATATCTCGTGAGATGACTATTACAGATTGTACTAAGCTTGTCTCTGGACTTTTTTTTGTAAGATCTATGGTAGCCAGCAGGTCCGATACAATCTTGTACTCAGGTTAGGTAAATTTACTTTCGAAAGAGTAAATAAAGTTTTTTTAAATCCCATCTGCGACCTTGTACATGTAAACTTTATTGATACGATGGTGGACCATTTATCGTAACTTTTTTACTCTTAGTTTATTTTCTTGTTGTTTAAATTTCTCACGATAGGGTAACAGGTTAATTTAATCTAGTTTTCATTAATCTTGATTACACTAGGTTAGCAAAAGTTTGATAAGAGTGTGCTTACCCTAAAGAGGATTTGTTCCTGTGAGAATAAAGCATGAGTGGGGTTAATACTCCGAGAGTACTCGGTCAGATTTTGAAGAGAAGCTGACAAGCTCTACACGAGCGGATCATCCATTTACTCCTAAACCAAGTACTTTTCTTTTCTTATGTGTCTACATGCTATTGTTGGCATGAGGTTTAGATTAATTCTTAAATTTATCGACGTGTTTTTTCTACCGTGTACAAAATCCAATAATACCGTTTCTCATTAGGTACGACAATGCTAAGAACGCGATGCAACCTTCACATAACAAGAGTAATTTGTTTAGGGGTGTACTCGATTATAATCACTGCATTACCCTAATATTCTTAACTTTTTCATGCAATCTCATGTCTTTTATATTCTGGCTTGAGACTCTACTCGCTACGTTAAAGCAAGGTTAGGCTAGATTGCATCAAATACGAAAAAATTAAAGAGTACAAGGGCCCTGAAGTGTTTACAATAGAGCAGCTCTGTGATAGGTTACATTACCTGATCCGCACTATACATAAGATTTCTCTTTTAATTCATATGTACGAAGTTACACATGGGTAATTAACAAAGTTTAAGTTGCTTGCGTAAGGGATAAATGTATCCCTATTATTTAGGATAAACTTTACTTTTGGGACCCCAGGTTCCGCCAGCTATTAAGACATATGTACAGTCTCTACGTCATTAACTTCCAAATAGTTTAAAGTGACACTTCTATAAAACCTAAGGACAAGCAGAAATTTATAAAGTATTATGAAAAACTAAGTCTCATTATCGTTTCGTTAAATACGCATTCTAGTTTATCAACAGATGCGGAACTATATGAATGCTATGTATGGCGCGTATTTATACTACAAAATCACCGACTACCGTGTCGAAAGAGCAAAGACAGGTTAGAGAAACGTAACGTGAGATATTTTTATTACCCGCTATGCACATTGCCTTTAACACTTCAACGTACTTTCCGCCCTTTCACTCTCATTTCATAATTTGAAACTGTTTTATTTTGCGTTTCAACTTTCCACAGGCGTTGGAAACATTACATTTCTCCTGTAAATTTTACACATTTGGGGCCCAAAGTAAAATTTGCCCATTATTTCTAATGAAACTGATCTGAAATCAGTTAAGCGTGGGCCACAAATCACCGTAAGTCATAACAATTGGTTTCGACAAACGATTGCATTTATTAGCGGAAATTCATCAAACTATTAAGAAAAGTTGATTAACGTTAAAAAAAACTAAAACACACACACAAATTTAATGTCTTCAAATCAACATATTACTTTCTTCTTCTTCAAATATGGCTTCTAGCCGTACAAACGGTGGATATGTTACATAAGCGTACACTAGTTGTGCCGTCGATACACACCCTTCATTACGCCCTAAGCCGCTCAATTCGGATAGCAACAACGGCGCATCAAACGGTACAATCAAGGGTGTGAAATGGTGGATTCGGATGGACCTTATCTAAACTGACTACTGTTTATATATATATATATATATATATATATATAGAGAGAGAGAGAGAGAGAGATGTGTGTGTGTGCTGTAACAGTTCGGCGACGGCTTGCAAGGCGTGCACAACGAAGATCTACGGCTCTGCGGAACTGAATAGTGCGGGAGTGCGACGAAACAAGTGCTACAGACATACACTTACATATTACGCTACTTTATACATACACACATTCACTATTTCTTACATTCATACATTTTATCCATTATATACACGTTTCCTCTCTTCACCCTCTCTTATTCTTCCTTCCCAAATTATTGCCCCATATCCGTCCCAATCCTACCGGATTTTGACATTTTAATCTTTTTTTTTTTTTTTTTGCCACTCGCTTATTCCGGGTCACACACTCCGATTGCGTAAAGGCTATATTTAGTACTCTTACTTATTTACATTACTACTAATTAACATATTACTTGTATTGACTGGAAGTAAAGGCCCATTTGGCCGGTTTCATCATCTCCTCGTGTCGAGAAGTCGAATAGAATAGAATAGAAAAAATAACTATACTGTATGTCATGGTGTCAAACGGAAGTGTGTGTGTCAGCTATTTATTCAGTTTAAATGAGGTCAAATCATCGGTATGCACAGTGACGGATGGTCAGACCGGCGAATAGTTACAAATTTGGATCATGCAATCAGCACAGTCGCAGGAGGGTGTATAAACTATCTTGTGTTTGGTAAAATTACTTCGTGTAATCTTCTACTTTATTTGAAATGAATTGGTAAGATCCTTGAATCATAGCCAGTGCCCCTATTGTGTCCCTGGGGTATTGTTGGAAAGCAATTTCTCAAGGTCAATGTCTGATATTTAGCATGGTCAGCTGGTATGTACTGGCAATTTGCCTGGTGCGCCGCTGGCTCAAAAGGCGTCACTGCGCCGCCAGGTGCCTACCACGAAACTTTTTCATTGTTTCAAATATTATTTCAGTTCCATAATAATGAATTTAATCTGTTGCCATCTCAGCATTTCATAAGCTAAACGTGATCGAATATTACTCTTAAATTAGCCAGTTATTTTTCTTTTATTAATCCAAGCACAGTTGGAACTTCAAACACGCAGCAAGCAGATACACAGAAGTTGTTTCCCTAGTACCAGCACAGCCTATTTCTCTCGCGATGAATCTGAAACTAATATAACTTAAACTGTCGTGTGATATAATTTATTGTTGCCATAATCAGTAGCAAACATACGTGTTTTCGACGTTGAGTTTAGGTTCATTTCGTTGATTAACCGTTATCGGTTGAAAAATATTACGTTTATTTTTAAACCATATTTCAACAAAGACATCATTGCGTTGATAATTTGTTAATACAACGTGTATTCAATATTTATTTTCAACTATAGTATAAATTTTCTTTAATGTGTTTATTCCTAATGTTATGTCAAAAAATATAATTAAAAAGTAATTGAATGACACAAACTAATTTTTATGTTCTCATGTGGACGTTGAAAAAACACTGGATCTTGTACTATATTTCAATGAAGATAGAATTTCATTGATAGAGCGTTAATGTAACGTGTTTTCAACTTTCTTTATGTTATATATTTCGTTTCACACATGCATTTCTTATTTACTTGCTTAAACATTATAATTAAGAGCAAATACAGTAAAATTAACTGCATTTTTCATGTTCTCATTTACATGTTGAAAACATAATGAATTTTAAACTATACATCAGCGAACATTTAATTTCGTTATTAGGGCGGTAATATGAAGTATTTTCAGCTATGACATAGATTTCGCTTTATATGCGTTTCTCTAAGGCGACCTATTACACTTATTGAGAAATACAAATTTAATAGTGCAGCGATATGGTTAAAGTGTTAAAGCAGAAAAATGCGCATAACAAGAAAGAAGGAAAGTATTCTTTATTCTTATTCTTACATGATGGTGAAACTACGCGTAGCAACTGCATTTTAGACCGCCTGTTAATAGATACAGTAAAAGAGTAGTGGACACTTAAGGTGGATCCGTGGTCAACGCGTCGAGCTACTAACGAGGACTGTAGAACGTTCCTGCTTCGAACCCCACAGCAGCCACTGGGATAATTTAATGTTGGAAAATTAATACTGTATATCATGATGAAAGCAACGGACAAAATGGAACTAAATATGTGTAACTGTATACCAGTAGACAGCAACCGTGCTCTATTTTGGCCAACTGAACCTGTTTCTTCATCGTCCGCTTCTTGATTTCGACTTGTTTCTTCTCAACCATTATTCAACGTCGAGTAAATCTTTGAACACGCGGACATTTCAGTACATTTACAACATTAAAAACAACGTTTCTGTACTAAGGTTTAATTTATGTATATTCAACGTATGTGTACTACTGGGAATAGAATCCAATAACGAGGAAAACGGAAGAAAAAGGGCGGAGAGAGACGAATTAGAGAAATTTTAAAAACAGAAGCTTGAAGAAATGGCTAAGATTTTTCCATAAAAATTATTGCATTCTTTGGTAGACAAAATAGAGTTCTTAATTGACCGGAACAGTCGGAAGTGATTCCAACAGCCAGCAGTTGCGATAATGACATTTGGAAGTGATAACAACTCCGATCCAATCGTGCTCGTAAGCAGAAGGTTTTAGTTGGCTAGAAGGAACTAAAGAGAAACATCCTTTATCTTCCAACTTCAGAAGAGTATACTGGCCTAGTCATCAGAAAAATCTACATGTTCCAGAGATAATTCGGATTCCATACGTCTGCTCTAGTTCGGCAAGTTTCTGTGAGTCGAGACAGAATTTTTTCTTCAATATCCAGTGCATCTGGCACCGGAAATGAAGAATTACCTTGTGGTGTATTTACACATACAATTTACCGCCCCTAAAATTCATTTTATCTTACACATAGAATCTAGCTTAATTTCAACTCATAATCTACAGGACTTTTCTGTAAACTTACCTGATAAATGCACATCAATCAGTTCTTTATTTCGACACTGTGGGTCAAGAAATGGCCACGTGTAACCAAGGCTTTCGAAACATGAAAGTTCAAACACTGACCTCAAGTCTCCTCTTAAACTTGTTTCAAGATAAAGCATGATATCTAATCTCCTTTTTTCGAAGATCAATTTGCTTTACGGAATCATTAGCTCATGGTCAAAAGGCATGCTGTTCAATGTGATCTAAGTGTCGTTAAAGCTATAGAGATGCAAGAAATAACTTTCA
>JAGDQP010021803.1:0-31280 GCA_022664845.1 Lepisma saccharinum | reverse complement strand
CAACACATAGTTTGAGCAGGGCTTCTTCTTCTTTTCAGCATCTCCCTATAACGAGATTAAGAAAGATTAATTGTTGCTTCCTTGGAGTTGGGTTCTTCTTTCTGGATTACAGTTGTTGTCTCGTCACAGGGATGGTCTTCCAGTCTTCTCCTTGCTCGATCTCTTCTTGTTATGTTCCTCTAGGTAAGAAGAGAAGCTGATCTTCTTCTTCATTGTTAGTCCTGCATCACTCACTGGTTCTGCAACACTTTTTCCTCTTCTCTTCATTCGTTAGTATTCACTATACCACACTCATCCATCACTCATTCACTCATGGGTAGTATATATCATTCAACCGTTGGTTGCGGTTTCCGCAGCCTTCAGTCAGTTTATCGACTTATATTTATTTCCACTAAGTAATAATAACAACACTCATCCCGGTTCCCTCCACCACTCACGCGCACTTTCACACTGTATATGAGTGTCTCTCACCGGTATTCCGGCAATGCACTCCGTATTGCTGGAGTTCCAGCAACATCACACTAACACTAACTTATGGTTAGTCTTGTTTATATAGATTTTCGTTGTTTTGTTCTTAATTTGTACCGTTATATTAGATAAACGTTGTTTCAAAATTTCTGCACTTTTACTATGGTACTTATTTGTTTTTGTTCGTTTATTTGTTGGAATATTTGTTTGTAAACGCGGATGCCGCGGTTGTCGCGGGAGACCCGCTCGCGCGCGCAGACATTACGCTGTTGACTCCGGTAATGACTGTACACTTTCATACTGTTGGGATCTCATTACATCGCGCCCCGCCCCGAGGCGCGCCTCCCGGCCAAGAACCTTGTCTTGTAGAATAATGAAACTTTATTCGCCGTCTTCCGGAGGACCGCCACCAGTTCTGGAGTTCTCAGTACCTCTGTGACGGGTCTCTCCCCCAGGAAGGCTCTTTGTTCTCTGACTAGCTCTTCTGTCTCCCGGTATCCAAGGACAACGTGATCTGGGGACGCAACCACTCCACAGGCGCGGCACATATTGTCCTTTAACTAAGTTTAGGTCTTTCAGTCTCTGTCTATAAGGGCCATGACCGGTGACGAAATGGAGCAACCCTCCTTCTATCTCTAGATGCATCTCTGTCCTCTCAGCCACGTCCGGGAAAATGCTGAAAAGTCTTCTTGCCTTCGATGATTCCTCCCAGAATGTTTGCCACGCACTGGTCAGTATTTCTTGGATTTCTCTTCTACTTCCTGCTGTTTGGTGAAGAATGTCTATGATCTTCTCTTCGTTTCCTTTCTTGAGCCAGTACGCGGCTCGCATTCTTTTAACTTGAAGGTGCATGGGGATGGTCGCGGTCACCACCTGGAGTGCCTCCACCGGAGTAGTTCTGTAGGCTCCAGTAAGACGGAGCAATATTTGTCGTTGAGATCTATTTATAATCCGCCGTTGTCTTACGTCGTCCATCCGGTGGCACCAGGCACTGGCGGCGTATCCGACTACAGACCGGATTATGACATCATGGTACATTTTTATTACTTTCAAGGGTATCCTGTAATCATTGGTTGCAATGTTAACTATTTTATGCGATATTTTGATGGCCTTGTTCTTTACTGCGGTTACGTGCGTCCTAAAATTTAACTTTTCATCTAGAATGACGCCAAGATATTTAAATTCTTTTTGTCTTTCAATTGATTTTTCATTAATTTTTATTAGTGGTCCCCTATTGAAATTTAAGTTGCCTTTAAACAAGACATACTTGGTCTTTTCCGCCGATATTGTGAGTTTGTTGTTCTTGCACCATGATGTCATTCTTCCTATAATTTGGTTAGCTTTATCTTGTAGTTCGTTCCTCCTATTTCATTTTATTACGACTGTCAGATCGTCCGCGTATCCCACAACCCTTTCCACCTGTTCCAATCCGTCCAGCATTTCCAGACATGGCTGAAATATCATGTCCCATATTATTGGCCCGAGTACGGATCCCTGCGGGCATCCTTTTGTTGGTGTTTTCCTCATGACGCCATCAGCTGTATTTATCTGTATTGTTCTGTCCTGAAAGTAGTTTTTGACTGTTTTCCAAACAGCGGGATGGACCCCAATATTTTTTAACTCCGTTAACACTGATGGCCACCATACGTTATCGAAAGCACCTGTAATGTCAAAGAAGATTCCCATTACGTATTTGCAGTTCTCTTGTTTAAGTGTATTAATTGTTCCGCATAACTCATTCACTGCGTCCTCGGTCGACTTGCCTTGACGGAAACCATACTGTAATCTACAATGTTAGAGATTGTTTCTTCTGTCTACGGGTAGACGTAACACAGGCACAGTGGATTATTTGTTTCTTTGTTCACGTCCATTTTACTATTAGCACGGGTCACGGACTGACCAATGCACCCGCCACATGCACTGTGTTTATATTATTTTATACTGACTTCTGCAGTTTATATAACAATATAGATTAATTATAATAACGCAGTTCAGGCACTGAGGCGATTTGACTTCATACTATAATGTCAATACGCTCATCGACATTGCAGGAATATGCTTCATAAGGCAACCATGGACTTTCAACAGAAAACATTATGCCAACTGCAACACTAGCCACAACTGATAAATAAAACAACATGGAACACACTTACAGATAGTGTATCTGCTTCCCAGGATATGTCTCCTTACATCACACGTCGTATGTGGGCACATCAACTAGCACAGATTTTGGTCCATTTCCGTCGTAAATATTATATTTTTGGATGCACAACAATGAGGCCACTCACTTCACTCCATTGTCTTCTTGCAACTACCCTCGCGCCACTACAACAACAAACGGCACGCGAGCAAAGCTCATGCGTTCTGTGAAAAAAGTAAAAAAAAACTACAGCCAAGGAATACAAGTTCCGGTGACTGTCACAGATCGTTCAGCTGTCAACTATAAGGAATCACCATTCCAGTTCTAACCCAAAGTAGTATAGGAACTGTGACCGGGCAGCTGACCGTCACAATACGTTTTGGGAAAACGACATACAGCTCCCGGTACTCAGGACGCTATGGACGCCACTCAGGACAGTGCTCGTTAATCGATTCATCTACAGTGAATCAGAATCCATTAGCGCCGTGGCAAGTTGACAAATGTTGTGTTTCCTCAAAGATGACAAAAACACGCACTTTATTTTCTTTCCATAGGTAACATTTTATTTCTAACCCTTCTATTATGCTAGACAAAACATTAGAATCTAACTTTATGAACAGCATAGTACCGAGCCGCCGTAGCTCAGTGGTACAGCGATGGCATAGAATTCGGGAGGTTGTGGGTTGAATCCCTGCGGCCGACCATCCTGACTGAAGTTTCTCCAGTTTTTTTTTCAGTCACACCAGGCAATTGCCGGAACGATGCCTTTAACATAGGCCGTGGCTGATACCTTCCCGCAACCTTTCCTCTCCCCTATCCCGGCCTTAGCCTTAGATGCCTGAAGGCCATAAATAAAATAAAATTCAAACGAATAGCGTTAATCTCGGAAATTTTTACAAACATTTTCACATATAATAACAGTGGTGACTTTATATCAATGAGACACTTAAGGGCTACCACAGTACTATCAAGGGAGCCCATCTACCATCTTTTAAAACTAGCATTCATTATCACCATTAGTGTTCGGCTGAAAGCAGCATCTCCATCAAGGTATATTAGATCCTCTTCCTTCATCCGTATCTTCAGCTTCCCTTTCTGTCTTAGCGTACTATTTACTTTAATTAATACTCTCAAGGAGTTGGATTCGTCTTGTTACTCAAATTTTCTCCTCAACCATATCATCAAATACATACTTAACATACAATAACTGCGCAACCAACGTTCTAACCAGTTTCTTTTTAATTTCTTTATTATATTAAATTATTCGTTTCTCGCCTACACTTACTTTTCTTCACCTCCTCAGTACACACTTAACGTGCTCAGATCATTTTTCTACTCTCCTCCATGTACACACATTTCTCTTCACTTTCTCATTACACACCTAACGGGCTCAGTTCCGTTTTCTATTCTCCTCCATGTACACACTTTTCTTCACTTACTCATTACACATCTAACGGGCTAAGTTCATTTTTTATTCTCCTCCATGTACACATTTTTCTTCACATCCTCATTACACACCTAACGGGCTCAGTTAAACTTTCAATTGTCCTTCATGTTCATACTTTTCTTCACTTTCTCATTACACACCTAACGGGCTCAGTTAAACTTTCAATTGTTCTCCATGTTCATACTTTTCTTCACTTTCTCATTACACAAATAACGGTCTCAGTTCATTTTTCTATTTTCCTCTATGTGCACACTTTTCTTCACTTTCTCATTACACACGTAACGGGCTCAGTTCAGTTTTCTATTCTCCTCCATGTACATACTTGTCTTCACTTACTCATTACACATCTAACGGACTAAGTTCATTTTTTATTCTCCTCCATGTACACATTTTTCTTCACATCCTCATTACACACCTAACGGGCTCAGTTAAACTTTCAATTGTCCTCCATGTTCATACTTTTCTTCACTTCCTCATTACACACCTAACGGGCTCAGTTAAAATTTCAATTGTCCTCCATGTTCATACTTTTCTTCACTTTCTCATTACACACTTAACGGGCTCAGTTCAGTTTTCTATTTTCCTCCATGTACACACTTTTTTCACTTCCTCATTACACAATTAACGAGCTCAGTTCAGTTTTCTATTCTCCTCCATGTACACACTTGTCTTCACTTCCTCTGTACACAATTAACGTGCTCAGTTCATTTTTCTACTCTCCTCCATGTATACACTTGTCTTCACTTGTTTATTCCACACCTAACGTTCTCAGTTAATTTTTGTATCCTCCCCCATGTATACACTTTTCTTCATATCCTCATTACACACCTAACGTGCTCAGTTCATTTTTCTCCTCTCCATGTACACACTCCAAAGGTTTACCAATTTCATTCTTGATTATTTCGTAGAGCCTATATTCTCGGCTCTATATACAATATCAAGATTTTCCTCAACTTGTTCATCGTTGCACTGAAAATATGATTCATCACAATCAATGCTTTATTCCCATTGCTATTGTCGCCTTTATTTCATGCTCACATTTTATTTACTTTATAACACTTACCAATTACATGAAGTGTATTACTATTTCTCTCCTAATTGGTTATTTATTTCTCTTCTCTTTGCAGCTTTATTAACATCTTCTTAACTGATGTTTCATTGTCTGGAAGAAGAATTATATCATCTGTAAATTGTCTTAGTTTTTTATTCCCCAGGCCATAACTTGTTCACCAATTTTTAAGTATTTTTTTACAATATATTATAGATATACTTGATAGAGTTGGCGAGATACAATAACCTTGTCTCACTGCTCGATGTAGTGCTGTCGTTTATGTTAGTCGTCATCTTTTTATGATCCAATAGAAATCCTTCCTTTTAGATAAATACCGTACGTGTTTATAGCAAGCAAATTAAAAGGAAAACATGTTAAGTTAATCAATTGCCACTTCAAAGCATCGTATCTATTTAATAGAAGTTTATTAACAAGAAAATATAATCACATGGAAATTTTATGAACACGCACATCAGCATGTGATTACAAAAATCTATCGTACTTTCGTATCACGAACAACAAAAGTGTTTTACTTCTGGGTTCGCGTAATAGTCGTTATAAGCGTGCTATACGTACAGTTTTACCAGAATAATGAATTTGAATTTCATGTTAAGGTCTTTAGTTAACTTTGGCTCAGGCCGAATAAATGATGATGGGAGAATGGTTGAAATGAAGAAAGTGGGGGAGGAAACGGAGAGCCCTGAGAAATCCAGCGCAAACGATGTTTGTCCACCACAAAGCTCACATGACACGAGCCGGGATTGAACCAAGCACCAGAGGTGAACGCTCTACTATTGAACCACGGGGGTCCAGTTTTACCAGAAGGTGTGACTGGAACACCTGACGATTCCAAAAGGACGCTTCAGCCATCTTTCTGTACTGCTTGAATCTGTGGGACAACTTCGTTCGACGATTTTCTTTTATCTTCTTGTGATACGACATTTATCTTCAGCTGTGAGATATCATTATCAAATTGTAGTCGTGAACCAAAACCAATTCTCTTCTACGCAATTCTGTGATGCGTTGAAGTTTGCCTGGCGTGGGGGTAGCTACACTGACAGCAGAACTGAGCAATTTAGAACTCCTGTCGAGTATTGTTTCGATGCCAGTAAGAAACCGACATGTGACATTTAAGAGACGCGTATGATGTGGACGGTTACTCTGTTTGAAGCAGTTGTTTATCATTATCAATGCTGTGAAAGTCATGTGTCATAACACAACCATTCACCTTATTTCGTATTGCATGCTTTAAGTAGCATTCTGTGTCACGATGTGTTTTTATTGCATTTAAAGTTTACTCGGCAGTATATCATCCTGTTACACACTGCTTGTAACATATTTCCTTTCACTACAGCACCTGCTACCTAAGAGTAGCATTTAAAGTGTTCAGTTATTTTTCGCGCTATACTCACTTTCCGTGTTTCCAAAAGAAAATCTGTGTGCATTGACTTGGCTTTCTGTTTATTTCGATTTGGATTGCACTTGCTTCTAGCAGGAGGTTTTGCCCCTTTCCCGCTGAAACACAAAAATACATTACGCACAGTATTCATTTGCGATGTTTCAAGAAAGTCGGTGAGCATCATTAAAGTAACATTAGTTGTAACATATTTTAGCTTACTTAAATAACATTTACTTAAATAACATAATATCTTACTTAAATAACAAGTTTGATTTTGTTTGAAAGATATTTTAAGATGTTTGCAAAATATGGAATCCATGAGTGTAACCAAATTTATATGTAAATTTAAAGAAAAAACATAGCTATTGAAGAATCTTTGGGGTCTGTAAAGAGAGGGTCTCCCGGATGTCTGTGTATGAGAAAAGAATATTGGAAGTAGTGTGGAGTACTTCGCAAATAGTAAAGTTAAAATGAGATAATTGAAAGCACACACTGAATGGCTATTGATTCTTTCATTTATCATTGCATGTCATTTCCAGGCATTATTGAAAATGGTGGACGATCTGCTGAGGATTTTGAAGCGCAAGGAACAGGCACAGGATTGTACATCCAAAAGGGAAGTTCTTCAGAAATAACAAAAGTAGAGTTTTCCCCAGATGGTCCTCCCACGGACCCTTTGTGGTATCCAGAAAGATGCATTCCAGGGATGGGTGAGTAATAAGTATAAATCCAATTCTTAGATTTTAACCCATTCTCATTCCTTATTATTGAAATTATATCGGATGTTCTTTAGATACTCCTCCGGGCAAAAAAATCAGTACATTATTTTGGATCTGTTTTCGAAGGTCTAGAGCCATTAAGTTCTGTTAAAGACGACTTAAACGTACAGCGTTAATGTTTTATTTCCACACTTCCCGAGTTCCACAAAATTTAATCGCACACCTCTGCCGTATTTCTCAGGGAATTCTCTTCATCCACCATGTCCGTCTTTCATCCTTCATGAAAAACTGTACTTCTTATTTTGACACTGTCACCCACTTACGACGTCAACGGCTGTCCCACTGCAGATTCAGACTCCTTCAGGTGTGACCTTTAAATCATCAGTAGAACCTTGACGCGACACATAGCAGGAAAGGGAAATAGAGCCAGTCTTGGAATTTTTCAATCAATCTTAGTATATATAGATGTCCAGTTGATACTTATACGAATCAACAAGCGTATATTGATATATCCACCAAATTTTCCACACGTATTCCTAATAAAGATATTTTGAGTTACCTGAGCAACCGTGTGGTCGACTAATTAAAAACATTAATTCCATTGTAATAAAATGAGGTAAGTAAATTGTTTCTATGTTTAATTTAAATCAACAATGAAATAAAGAAATATCTTAAAATTGTTATTCAAATTTTGATTGTTGCAAACCACAAATAACTTAATTTGATTAACAACATTTACATTTTAGTTTAAATGTTCTACCAGATACAATTATAATAATAAATAGAATTCTTAATTTGATTAACTAAGATTTGAATTAATTGTAAAATATAAGTATATAGTAGTTGTGGTAGTAGCAGGTAAATCCATTAGTATATATATAGGCAATGCCATAGCCGAGCTGGTCTACCGGTTCCCGTAAGATCACCGAAGTCAAGCAGCTCTGGGTCTGGTCAGTGCTTAGACGGGTGACCGTTGCAGTGCTCCAGATGGTGTTGCCTGTGCGGCGTTCACCCAGCATCGTGAGGCCAATTGGGGAGCTACCTGAATAAAGAGGTAGCGATCACAGTTGAGAGCTTCGGCTCTCCTCTCCCAACACGTCTGGTCAGCGTGGGAGCAGTAGACCACCTCCTCCTTCCGGGAGAGGCCTCATCCAGTAGTGGATTGAATATGGCTGTGTATTATATATATTATTTATTCATGCTTGAAATCTAATATTAATTGTTTTTCTCGTCATTATTGCAGGAGATCATTACTATTATAACGTTACCGAAAATCTAGCATGTGAAGACTTGGAGCCCATTTTCCTTTTGCACAAGAACAATAATCTACTTGGATTTGGTTATCAAGCTTTTGGAACTGTTACAACACCTGCAAGAAGCTGGTTTGAAAGTATTCCCCTACCAGCAATACCTGTAAGTATAATATATTTAAGCTACACGTCAGTACGGTTGCAGTCCAAAATCATTCAAGTTGGAATGTAGGGACAAGTAATTGAAGTTGTTAGTAAAATATAGTCATTTCGGGGAAGACTATGTTATTAATAAATTATGTGCTACTCACTGTGTAAGATAACAATATACAAAAACTAGTACAGCTCTCTGTAGGACAGGTAGACCTTTACCCATAATGAGGAATCATGAGATGTTTCTTGAAGTAGAGCGGGAATGGAACATCAGTTGTTTAGATTTGAATTGTTTATTTATGAAAGGCCTCTCGTCACACAAGGTAACTTTTCGCGAAATTGAGAAAACACTTAGGAGCTGCTCCATTGTAATCACTTCAAGATTCTTGTACTGCTTACCTTTTTCGTATTTGAAGCAATCAAACAAAACCAAACCTAACCTAACCTAACCTAAGCTTAGTTAACTTAGCGTATTGAATCTGAAGCCATGAAAAAATGGAGAACACAAGGTCCGTGAAGTGATTATAATGGAGCTGTTCCAAAACTTAATAGTAACGGAACATGATATCTTTCATTAACAAACGATGTGTGGATACATACCTATTATATTTTGTACAATGCAGTGAAAATTGAAATAAATGTGACAAGGGGCCTTTAATAAACGATTCAGTTACGTTTACTGACTCTTCCTCCTTTTTAAGATTTCGAAGTTAAATTACGAAAGTTAGTTTCATTCTTCAGTTTCGTAATATATGTCAGAATGCCTCCTTTCCTTAAGCATGATGAAGTTACCTGATATATGCGTTTGTAAATAGTTATGAAGTCGAAAGATGTAGTGAAGTTAGCAAAACAACAAACCCCCTATGGTTTGCAGTATGACGTGCTGGTGTATGTGTAAGTGCAAAAATGTGACAGCGCTACATAGAAGAGCAGTTTATGATCAACAGTTCATCCTTCGATCAGAATAGACAATTAACATAGGTACCAACTGCGTTGGAGCACCAGCATGGGAATTTCATCCCATTCCTCACGACAGGCTTTCCAGAGGCCAGGGAGCGTTCAGGGACGGCCATGTTTCAGACATCGTTTGAGCAGGCCAAATGCTAAAAAAAATAATGGAATTGGCATCAGGGATGTCGATAGAAATATCATGAAAGGGAATAACACGAATTCCAGTTTCTTGACCCATGTTCCGATAAAACCGAACGGATGATCTGGCCTTGTGGCTTGACGCTTTGTCCATGTGAATCTGCAATTGGTTAGTGCTGGTACAAAAGAGGGATGTCTGTCCGAAATATGAGGGTCATTATGGCTTCCTGGAAGTAGCCTGCTTTCACCTTGACATTTGTTTCAAACTTACGGATGGTCAACTTCCCTGGTAACCGAATTCAGCGACAATTATCATTCCCCGTGGAAAACTTTCGCGAGACTGGTGGTAGAACTCTGTTCGTCCCATTCCGGTGGTGTCACGATACGTAATTGCCCGAAATTGACCGTCCCGTATAAGATAAATGTACGTCTCATCCAATGTGATCACGTACTGCCATTTCGTCCACGCAAGGTGCCGTTCATATAATTTGCAGTAGTTGGTTTTGCGTTCCGCAACGTGGCGGGGAAGAAACTGTGAACCCGGACCTTATGGATGCACCGCAGTCCAAGATGGCGACGCATGACATCGCTGATAGTTGACTGTGTCACATTGAACTTCTAGGCCATGACACGTTGGGCTGGTGGGTTTTCACGGATTGCAATGCGCTGAACCTCACGTAGCATCTCCGGTGACACTTTCACTGATGCCTTAGAACAGGCCTATTTTGTTGGTGAATGTTTCTGAAAGGGCGCACTTTGTGTTTATCTGACCACGATCTCTTTCGCAGTGGTCAACCCATTGGTTAAACCGTGTTCCTTGCACTGTTTCTCTATTAAAATATATGAAAAATGTGTGTGAAAAAGAACCATGACGTACCCTTCCCAATACCGCTTCAGTTTGGGAGGCATTGCACGATCACAAAACGCCACTTCTACGCGTGGTAGTTGAGAGTACGACACCAACTGCACTGCTCGGGACGGACGTGAGGCGTTGTGCTGCTACCGCCCATAAAATTCATTTCATCTTTATCTTTAACTGCACTGCCAGTGTCAGGGTTCTCGGTGTGGTACGTCGGTGGCAGCAGTGTTTCCAAATCGGTCGGATATAACCAGATCAGCCTTACGTAATCTTGATAAATTAGTCTGTCTGAGCAGCTTGAGGTACTGGTGCGCTTTAAATAAGTACTAACTAAAGGAAGTCTTTATTTTATAGAAATTTTAGTACAGTTGCTGTACAGATTTTGTATAGTTGTATAGTACCCCCTCTTTAGGTACGCACTGCCGTTTGAATGTAATGTTATGGTAGAGGACCCAATTATCATCCCCTTTCACCATTCTGTCCAGAAATGGCTCACGTCTTTGACGGGTGAGCAGGGAACTGCAGATGTCAACTCGCTGCTGCTTCTATTGAGGAATTAACGCATGTGGTACCCATTTTCCGAGTTTCGACACATACATAAGGCGATGAAGATGTCGATGAACGGTCGAATGGGTGAAGTGGAGTTCGCTGGCCACTTCTTCAACTGTTTGCATTGGACTTGCTTCCACCGTTGCTCACAGGGTATCGTTGTCCACCTGCACAGGTCAGCCTTCTCGTGGTTTATCGGTGAAGCTGGTGACCCGAGACCGAGACCTCTGGAACCACCTCCGGCATTGTCGTACATCCATAACACCCTGACCTTATACGGCATTGATGTTTCGTTCCGCTGCACTGGCTGAATGTCCCTGGTGAAATTCATACAGTATGACATGCCGTTTGTGGTCTTTCGATACTGCTACGAATAAACAGAAGCCACGCTTCCAAAACATCCCTTTTCCTTCTACACACTGGTGCACAATCAAGTACTCTATATCAGTCTCGGACTGGCCACTGCCGGAGGGCCGGAATCCCGGTCGGGGCCCCACCCTCAACTTCGTTTTTTCATATAAATTTTTAATCCTTATGTAAGTATCTACAACATTTAACAAAAAGAACCACGAAATTTGGGTCTATATCAGATGCACGTCACTGAGTATTCCCACAGACATCAGAAAGATAACTGTAGATCTTACTACGTCCAGAAGGTCTCCAATACCTTACGGGCTCCTTCCCGAAGGTTACTACGATGTACAACAGAAATAGCAATTAGAAAACATGGCACATACGTCATTTTTCGTTCAATTATGATGATCATTACAGCCTGAATTTACAATAGAGCAAACAGAATGGGGTCCCTTTTCTACATTACAGTAATTGAATTTATGTTATCAGTAGGGCTAGGATAATTACCATTTTGTATATTGCATATGCAAATACATATTTAATGATTTTTAACGCAAAATGATTATTTCATATGCAGGTGCATTATGTTCGAAAATAAATTGATGAGCATATTTCTGTACGCATACCAACAAAGAGAATATAATGTATTACTTTTCTTCTTGTTTTTCTTTTCTTTTTATTCTCTTTGCCTTTTTTCTTCATTTTCTTTTGGTTTTTATGAAATGTAATAACTAGCCCATTATCACCTCAACAATCAACTAAGCAACACGTGCAAGTTTCTTATCACTTGTACGTCTATTTTCCCCTCCCCTCCAGTCTACCTTGCGCGGGTGCAAAAAGCGACAACCGCTTTGTAATTTTCAGGAACTTTTCACAAGAACAATGGTGAGTTAACATTTACTGATTGCTTGCTGCCAGTGTTGTGAAGTGTCGTGAACGTGAAGTGTTTGTAATGAAGCGGTCGTATAAGAGTGGTTCCCAGAAAAGACGGGACGCTGAAAATAAACAAATGAAGTTGTGTGCCTCGGATCCGAAGCAAATGAAGTTATCATTACTAAATTCCAATGCCCAAGAACATGAAGATCCACATGTGTCAGCGACATATACCGAAGGTATACAACAACAAATAAAATATTTTTATATACAGCAAACTCCCGATTATCCGTGTGCGTATTATCCTGTTTGCTGATTATCCATTCTGAGTTCGGTGTATTTTTAAAAGAAAAATTAATTAATTTTGAAGTATTCTCTTATAATAAGAGCATTTTTTTCTTTTAATGGGTTTTCAAAGGTTATTTTGTCGAAGTCGCTGAGTTGAATATTGACACTTTTAATGTTCAAGTTCCCCCCCCCCCCTGAAAGGGGGGGGGGGTGACAAAAACAATCGTAAACGACCAATATTAACGTCGAGTCCATAGTTTACTTTAGGGGGTCGCTGAGATGAATAATGATACTTTGTATGCAGTTGACGTTCATCCTCCACTCCCTTGGCCGGGGAGCGAGGGGTGGGAACAAAACCAATTTATGGTAAGCACCAACTAACTTGTAGTATAATTGTTACAAGATACATCGCAGATCCCATTCATCAAAACGGGAGCAGGGACTGTTTCCGGAACAGGAACTGTTTGTAAATAATTCCCATTGTTTTTTCGATTTGTCTTCCTCTTTTTCAAGCCATGCGTATCAGATGCCGTTGCAACACATTGTCATTGGTTTACTAATCGGTATTGCTATCTTGTTGGGCTAGGCACTTTCAGCTTTTGAGCCAGTCAAAGTTACAATATTAATCTCAGTGATTCCAAAAACTATGGATTTGACACTAATATTGGTAGTTTTCGATTATTAAAATTTAAAATGACACCCCATTCCTCATGTTTTTTTTATGGGGACTTTCCACCCTCCATATCTCAGCCCAGAGGTGACCTACAGACCTGGAACCGGCTATTTGGAGCATGTCTACGGCAGTTTTAAAACGTGTTAAAATTCATGATCCTATCTATAGTGAACACGTTACGGTAAGTGTCCCAAATATCGCCCCTGTTCCTAATATCGCCTATGTGTGTTTCCAAGATACTACTGTATTTGCACTATCTATGAGTTTATGTGGTTATCGTAAAGGTCGGGGGCTATGTGAAACGTAGCTTTAGCGGGGAGTTTCCTATCAGTTTTAGCAAATACAAAAAGGCGTCTGAAGTTCCTTGAGGTTGTGAAGAACATTTTTTGGTCTCTAATCACTCCAGGGAATGACCAGGTAAATGTTTCCAAATCATAATTTCGAGTAGATCACTGGAAAGTGCATTAAATTAGGATTCTAAAGGTGTTATTGATTTCGGAATGAAGCTGTGTTTATTAAAGAGTGTTTCTTATATATTCCTTATTTCGTATTCTAAACAATGTTTTCATTAAACATATTTCGTTTTTAAACATAATTGCATATGTGATCAGAAAAATTCTAATTGATATGGGAAAACCATTGCTTTGTTTTGTATCCTGAACACCAAAAAAGTGTTTTTTGGAATAATGTATTTCTGTCTTCGGTTAATTATATTGCTACTACAACTACACGCTAAATTTGTCGAACTAAAATAGTTATTCTGTGCCCGTCACTTGAAAGTAGTATAAATTAAATGACTTTGTGGGAGAAACAACGAGATATCATGTTAGCTTTTTGTTGCCTGACCTCATTAACAACTACTGACCCTGTAGTTTGTATTCCATAAACAAAAGACGGGACATTTTAGCGTTCCGGTGTCGTAGGATACGTGTACCCTCACAGATTTGTACCGGGGGATAGGATATGTGTACCCCCCTATAAATCTCGGAAAGATCAAAGGAAATCATGCCGCTTTCAATATATTTCATTATGGAATGGAAAATTAATAACGAAAACACCCAATATTGGGGTACACATATCCTAGGATATTTGTACCACCCCTATAAATCGCGGAAACATCAAAGGAAATCATGCCGCTTTCAATATATTTCATTATGGAATGGAAAATTAATAACGAAAACACCCAATATTGGGGTACACATATCCTAGGATATTTGTACCCCCCCTATAAATCTCGGAAACATCAAAGGAAATCATGCCGCTTTCAATATATTTCATTGTGGAATGGAAAATTAATAACAAAAACACCCAACTGGGGGGTACACATATCCTACGACACCGGCAAACGTTTTTGTAACACCGGACAGAACTCTGAGAAAGGTACGACCCCATATTTTACGGGATGTATACGACTCCTACCGTGGGGCCCCTAACCTGCTCTTCCAGCCGGGGCCCCCCGGGGGGAAGGGCAGTCCAACACTGCTCTATATCACTCAGCTATGGCACGTGCCATCTGCTTCACTATTCGTTCGTTCATCAGATGGCGTCATTGCAGCGGGCTTCGCACATACATTTCTTATAGGATAACCTGGTACATATTGCATTTTTCGAGAATAGTTGTCACATATCCATTTTTTAAATTTTACAGGAGATCCATATGAAGATTTGAACTTCCATTTAAAGTGAGGGAATTATGTTAAAATGGAAACTTCGATTAGATAGAGTTGTCCTTTAGCTTCTTCACAAATGTTAAAAGAGATTAGCTTTTGAAGAACCAAAATTGCTGAATAACCCGTTGGACATTGTGACAAGTGTGTTGTTCTAAAGACAACAATATTACTGTCACTATAAAATAATACAATTAGTGTGTTTAAGAGTATTACAGAGTTCCTTGTTTTTGCTTTGGTGTTCAGATAATCAACATATGTTGTCTGTTCTTGTTCCAGATGACCTTTTATGAATATCCTCAGTGTCTTCCTGATACAGTCAGCAGTGTTGGTATTGTCTCGTTTCATGTGTACTTCCAGGATGAACCTTGGGCCATCGGGTGTTCAGCTTCAGAAATTGCTTCAAGTGTTGTTGCAGGCATTAAGGGTAGTCTTTAAGACCCTGAAAGCGCAGAAAATTTTATACATATAAAAAAATCTATGTCATTGAAATGTACAATGAATAAGTAGTGTGTATTGTAAGCATACCATGCAGCTTATGTACCATAATAACGTATATTATTTTCAAAATAATAAAATAATGCAACAATAACTTATCTTTTAATCAAAGGAATCTGAAGTATCAAATTTGATTCTACTGGTTTTACAATTTAAGTAATTATTAATATTTACTAGGTATAAACATTAATTGCGGATACATATATAAAACAGAACTTCCAAACTGTAAATTAAAGGACCAGGAAGAGAATAATGGATACGTCCTGTTTTGATTTTTGGTTTCCGTTGACATCTATTAGCCCATATTTTTTAGTAAATGAGAAAGGAAACTAGTGTTTATGTTCACTGGGTATAGGGGACTTAAAAAGTGGAATCTGTAGGGGGAATAGAACGTAAGTATTAGAAAGTTTCAATACGTTCTACTGAAGAATTTAAGAAAAATTACTTAGTGACGGACAATTCGTATAATATCGCGTAAAATCAAAACTAGTTTTATGAGTTACGGAACTCGTAAGTCCATCGTCGAAAGTAACAAACCATCGCCCTAGGATTCTATCCTGGACAACATCAAGTCATTTTTCATCACGAACACCAACCTCTCGGAGATTGTCCTTTCAACGACGTCTCTGTCTTCCCAACGGTCTCTTTTCCTCCGGTTTTCTAACTACGATGGAATATAATTTTCGTTTTCTCCCCCAATCCGAGCTACAATGTTAGCCGCTGCGATTTAATTATTCTTACAATATCTGATGAATTGCACATTGCGTGGAGTTATTCATTATGCAGTCTGCTCCATTCTCCGGTCATCTAAATCCGTTTCGGTCTGTATATCTTTCCAAAAAATTACAGCTTCTGCAATTTAGCAATGGTAATGAGAGTTGTTGATTGCAGGACAATCTATGCTTCCCTTTTAATCGGGAGCTCACGTTTTCCCAGTTTGCCTCACTCAGAGTAGGCAAATGTTGACATTTCCACACATAATGATGTCGGCTTAGAAGAGTACAATAGAAAATAGATCCCGAAAATTCAATTTAAGTAATGTTTATGATTGAGGGCCTGGCGCATAGACAGGTTTTGTAACGTAAGAAGTTAACTGTCAAGGAATTGTTATAAACGGTTTAATAGATCAAGCATATAAATCCCCTCTATAAGCTGCGCTCGCAAATCATATGTATTGGGTAATACTTCAATTGTGGTTTGCTAATCCATCAGTTACGTCATTATTTGCCGTGATATGACGTCATTTGTGGCGATGCTACCTTATCTTAGAACTCCTGTAGACGACTCTCTCGAGCCTGCAAATTACCAGCACAGGGATTGGGAATAGAATGTTAACAGTACTTTCGCGTATGTCCACCGCTAACCGGGGGACGCCCCCGCCCCTGCGTTTCGCGTCGCCCAGCTCCCTTCGGACGCACCGTGCCCCCCTTGCAGACAGAGTGAAGCCCTAGCTTATATATATCCTAGCTTTCAATAGCCCAATCCCTGTGCTCAACTGATGACATACCTTCTTATTAATTTACAACGTAGAGGAAGTTGTCTCCTGTAGCTCCGAAACTACACATGTTTCGAATTTTTTTCAGTGGAACTTTTCTCTTGTTTTGATGTAAATAATCCGCTCCTCGGGAGTTTGCGTCATTATTTCACTGACAAATGAATATCCATGTTTGCGGGTGTGTGTATAGCTTAACCGGGTAGAAATTTCGATCGTCTTCAGATTTTTATGGAGTAGGCTACCACTCCATTCAATTCACTCCATCGAGGTTGAAAAAATAGTGAGTCAAGTTCCATACATTCTTTTTCTTCCTGCCAAAGTTCTCATAAGATTAAATTTTTCAATAAATTGCCAAATAATCATAGCCGAGTATTTTTTTTTAAAAAAAAGAAGAAAATACGTGTCACTTGGAAATATAAGAATAACATTAAGATAAATGTTGTTAACGATATTACCAGTACTGGATCTAGGAAGGGGAGAGGCAAGAGGGAGCAGCATGTTTAGGGGGGCGGCAAACAGCTAAAAATAAAAAATAAAGCTCCTAAAAGGAAGTAAAATTGTATATTAAATTAAAATTTACCTGAACCTGTTCAAAATCTCAATACCGGGGCGCTAAGACATTTTTTTATGTTATTCCATACAAAACCGTTCATTTCCATTTCAAAACCGCGATTCAAGTCAGATAGGCAGGTCTACGGTCTTATTAGAATTAGTAATAGCGATGCCACGTCAGGCTCCAAAGATGATAACAAAAGCACACTACGAGATGTGATGCGAGACAATGTTCTTTGTGGCCGTCGCGTCAGCCGGTCGTGTTGTTTGACTAAAAAGAAAACGATGTAAAGGGCGTCAAACGGGCAGCAAAATTAAATTTTCCCCCCCCCATAGTGAGATTTCTAGATCCAGCACTGGATATAACACTATTCTCTATTGATGTGAGTTAATGTATTAACTTCCTCAACTGATTATTATGTAGAACTTTGACAAAATTGACTGGGTTATCTTACCAATTTTCGTTGTTTTATGGCTGGAAGCGAATTCCAAGTACCCGCATACTGCATACCTAAAAAGATCTTTGCCCTTACACGCATTTATTCATTCTGAAAAGTTAGTCTAGGAGAGGAGTCCCGGCAAAAATTTCAAACAATCAAAATTCCAGTTCACAATGGAGTATGAGCATAGTTCCTTTGAAACATCTTTATTAAATACACTTTATTGTGGATTTATTGAAAGAATTTTAAACTTGGAACAAAATTGATGAAAATATTTATGAGTTTGAGAGGTTTTTCAATACATCGAAAACACTTGCAAGATTTACAGTTTTTTTAGACTAATAGTAATTACAAAGAATAAGATGCCAGAATATTCTAACAAGCATGATCTCACAAACTAATGTAAAGCACTTTGTTTATTTCGACTTAAATATTGTATGCACAAAGATCTTTATTGGATATCTTGAATTAAATTTGTTCCTGGTCAGAATAAGATGGGGGTAGAGGATGTGAAAGACAATTGACCAGGGCCTAGTTTCAAAGTACCATCCCTGATCCAACTGAGAAAATCCCTGGCATAGTCATTAGCAGGGATTTTACTGGCATACCTTTCATAGGTAAACTTCGGATAGCATGGCCGGTCATTGCCAGGACCTCGCAAATGCAAAACCTTGATGTAACTGAGGAAATTCCCTGGAAAACTTAAATCAGGATGGCCGGTGACTAATTCCAGGACATGTAAAATGAGAATACAATACTCGATCAATTGACCTACGGACGTTCGGTCGATATATTCAGCTTACACTCAATATATCAAAGTTATTCTCCGATTTCTTTTCTTTCAAATTAACGAAAGGAGCAGTAACGGTTAACTTATATGTATAAAGTTTTTTTTTTTTTTAATCTAGTTTATGTTAATCATTTTAGAAACTATAGACTTCGGTCGGTCTCGATGTTACGAATTCAATTCTGTTAAAATCCACAGCCCTAGGTGGGATTCAAACCCGTGGCCTCCTGAACGGCGGCTCTTTTTTCACACAACCATCGAGATCGGTATGTGTATAAAGAATGTCTTTTCCCCTATGTTCGGTTTTGTAACATTATTATTAACAACTGAAGGAAACGTCAATTCTAATTTTATAAATAGATGTCTAAAGGACTGAGAAGTAAAGTGCTGACATTATTTTTTAAAAAACAAAAGTTCATATATGACACAAAATATGTAAAAGATGAACTCAAACATTCTTTGCTTAAATAAATCCATGTCACTTGTATCCTTATGCCTCTAAACTCCTCAATAATACCCATGAGCTGGTTGAAATAGAGAATTCCTAAACATGTTACGCAATCTTTCAAATGAGTACGTAATGTTTGAACCAATCACATAATTATTTCTGAAGAAAATAATGGATAAAATTATGCTCTCTTTAATGTCATAAAGAAGCAATAAAGGCAAATGACATTGTCTTTCGAGTGACATTGTAGTATCATGACATGCATGAACCCTGCGTAGGAAACGATCTTCTCTCGCTCCCACTCATATGTATTTAGGTCACATGCTAGACGGTAAAGGTCAAATCATTACAAGTTTACGTAGAGGAATAACATGTTCTCACTTCTTGTGATCAGTGCTACAGTGCTCCTTGGAATTTCTGGTTTAACCAGTAGTGGTAAGTAGTACTATTCTTCTTCTTAACTAGACTTCACATACAAAACAAAGTAGTAGATTTTTATGTAAGAGCTCCTGAGAAAATATTATATTTATTCTATTAGCGCACTTCAATAACTCTCATTCTTAAAATGAGTTTTGATTTTAAAGAAACCAATACTGTGTTAACGCAAAACCAAAATGTTATCATTTTTATTAACGAGTAAACGAGTCTTTCAAACACAAGCTTCAAGCAAACATTTCAGGCTCATTTTCGTTAAAAGACTTCCGAGAAATAAATCCGCCAACGGTGATAATATTCCTTAAACCTTAATCACTCTCACCCTCATGTACTCGCAACCACACACCCTCGTCCTCACGTAGCAAATTTCACTCGACCTCATGCACCTTCATCCACACACCTTCGCTCAACCTTCAGCATCGCACATCCTCACCCGTACTTTGCAATTTTACCTTCACCCTTATGTCCCCTCGTCCTCGCGTTTCGATTTCGTCCTCATCCTCATCTCATACACCCTCAAAATGACGTAACCTCACCCTTTCAACCCCTAACGCCGTAGCTTTGGCCTCATCCTTACGTCTTAGCTAAGCCCTCACACACGCTCATCCTCTCGTTGAATCTTTGTTCTTCGTCCTTATCATCACGTTTCAACTATGCCTCCTCACCCTTAAGCGCTCTGAGTGAAAGTGAGATCTGCTCACCAAATGGTCACCCTCACGTACGTGTTTAATTAACATGTTTAAATGATTTTAGCTTTCAATTAATCAAGAAACTTTTTTTTGTATTCAGTGGTTATATAAAAATGTATTCACATTCAATGTGAGGTACGTGAAGTAGGCCCAACCACTTAAAGCTTTTAAGACCAAAACCACACCAGGATTTTGTGCTAATTTGTGTACACTATCCCATATTTTGTGCACGCTCGGTTTAGCCCAGAAACCAAAAGATATGGTTGGGTTCAGCCCAGAAGTAAAAAAAAAATGTGGTTGGTTCAACATCACAATAGCCCAACCACACCAAGCTATCGTAATAAAAACCACTCCAGGATTTTGTGCATATTTAGTGCTAATTCGTGCACACTATTCCATATATTGTGCATGCTTGTTTTAGTCCCAAAATCGAAAACAATGTGGTTGGTGTAACTTCACGCTGGCCCAACCACATCAGGTTATCGGAATAAATACCACTCCAGGATTTTGTGCATATTTTCTGATAATTTGTGCTCACTATCCCATATTTTGTGCACGCTCGGTTTAGCCCAGAAATCGAAAAAATAGGGTTGGGTTTAGCCCAGAAATAAAAACAAATGTAGTTGGTTCAACATCACACTTGTCCAAACACAAGAAGCTATCGGAACAAAAACCATTAGAGGATTTTGTGCATATTTTGTTTTAATTTGTGCACATTATCCTATATTTTGTGCACGTTTGGTTCAGCCCAGAGATCGAAAAAAATAAGGTTTGGCCACTTTCAGGCTGGCCCAACCACAACAAGCTTTCGGAATAAAAGCCACACCAAGATATAGTGCATCTTTTGTACTAATTTGTGCATAGTATCCCATATATTGTTCACGCTCGGTTTAGCGAAGAAATAAAATAATAAAGTTGGGTTTTGCCCGGAAATAACTAAGATTGGGGTTTGTTCAACATCGCGCTAGCCCAACCAAAAAAAAAAAAAAAATGGAGTAAAATCGACTCCAGGATTTTGTGCATTGTTTGAGCTTATTTGTGCGCACTATTTCATATTTAGTGCACGCTCTGTTTAGCCCAGAAATAGAAAACAATGTGGTTGGGTTAAGCTCAAAATTCGAAAGTAAGTGTTTGTGTCAACTTCGCGCTGGCCCAACCACATCAAGCTATTGGAATAAGAGTCACTCGAGTATATAGTGCATATTTTGTGCTAATATGTGCTCACTGTCCCATATTTTATGCACGCTCGATTTAAACCAGAAATCGAATAAATAACTTTGGGTTTAGCCCTGAAATAAGAAACAATGTGGTTGGTTCAACATCACGCTTTCCTAACTATAACAAGTTATCGGAATGAAAATACACTCCAGAATTTAGTGCATATTTTGTGCTAATTTATGCACACTATCTCATATTTTGTGCACGCTTGGTTTAGGGCTGAAATCGAAAGAAATCTCGTTGAGCCCTTTTTACGCTGGCCCAATCACAAGCTATTGGCATAAAACTACACCAACATTTAGTGCATATTTTGTGCTAATTTGTGCATACTATCCCATAGTTTGTGCACACTGTGTTTAGCCAAGAAATCGCAAACAATGTGGTTGAGTTTAGCCCAGAAATAAAAACAATGTCGTTGGCTCAGCATCACGCTGGTCCACCCACAAGCCAGTGGAGTAAAAACCTCTCCTGTGTTTTGTGCATATTTTGTGCTGATTTGTGCACACTATCCCATTTTTTATGTACGCTCGTTTTAGCCCAGGATTCGAAAATGATGTGGTTGGGTTTAGCCCACAAATTGAAAACAATATGGTTGGGCCAGCGTGAAGTTGACCCACCCACAAGAAGGCATCGATGTAAAAACTACTCCACGATTTAGTGTATATTTTGTGATAATTTGTTCAAACTATCCCATATTTTTTTCACTATGTGTTTAGCCCATTAATCGGAACAACAAAGTTGGGGCAACCTCACGCTGGCCCAACCACAACAAGCTATCAGAATAAAATTCGCTTCACAAAATTAACCTTTTCACACCGAACGGCTCAAGGGCTGAGCCAGCACATTAAACCTCAGTAGCTCAGCTCCTAATTATCCTAATTTAGGTGTCAATCTCTTCAGGATGAACGAGGCTTTCCAAGGATGTAAATTTCATCCATATCGGGGGGCCCGCGGCCAGGCAGGGGGTCAAATTTGGGTGTTTTTAGTTCCCTCACCCCCACTCAGGATTTGGGGGAAACTCCTCCCCCCAAAAAGAGCTACAAGCCTAAAAATTGGTATCAATAGAGACAAATGAATACAGTAACTATAATACACTATTGATGACCTTTGAGCTTGCGAGGGGTGAATGAGGGGGGGTTGAATTTACAATTTCTTTAGTGTATATTTTGTTATAAGAGAAAACCTTATATCTAAATTTTGTGGGACGCTGGCAACACTGTTATTTGCCGTACGCCGAAAAAAATATTGTCACATGTACGCCAGTCATTGAGAACATTCATATAAAAAAATCATGGGTGAAGGTACAATACCAAGAGAGATAAAAATTCGGAACCTGGTACCTACGAGAATCAGCCTGTATATATTTTTTTTTCATGGACTTTGACGTTGGCAGCCCTAGCGACGCCCCTAATTGTCACAGAGACATGAACAAAATCTCGTTGGAAAGCTTCTGGGACACAGATTCCAACGAGGTAACTTGTGTGCCCCCGTGCCAAACCCACAAAAGAAGATGAAAGTAAAAATTTGGAAAAATGTACTTTTTTTAAAAAAAATGTGGGACTATGTCAACACTGTCATTTGTCGTACGCAAGAAAAAAAATCTCACATATACGCCAGACATTGGGAACAATCATACAAAAATATGAAGGGCGTAGATGCAATAGCAAGGGAGGAAAAAATCAGAACGTGACGAGGTAACTTTTGTTACCAACGAGGTGGCACGTCAGTGGTGGCCAGGTTGATTAAAAAATACGAACTTTGCATAAGTACAGTAACCGAACCAGTGTTCGATTTGTAGCGGAGGATGGTTGGGATTTTCCCCCTTTCTGCAAAAATCTTGCCTGGCTCTATTTACAGATATATACCTCTGGCTTGGAGTATGGGCGATCCCAAATACCGTATAATACATATCTCACTAATTCTTCCCCTTCTCTGTATATTGCACAAATCGAACACTGAACCGAACCATATTCCTTTGTGCTCTTCTGAATATATTACCGCTGCATTAAGTTGAAATAAAATATTATATTTAATCTCTTTTGTCCTTTCCCTTTCTTTCGACGTATCAACGGAAACTTTTGCACACAAACATATCTCTATTGTACTCTATGTATCTCTGCTGTATGATGAAATATTGTTCATTTATTACAAATACGATCAAATGTTAACAAATAATCTTTAGTAGATATTCTTGACCATGGATTGATCAATACTTCTTCCTTCAACAACTAATATTGTAAACCCTCTCCCCGAATCTACTTTGAACTTTAATTTTACTTATGGCTTTTAGGCATCTAAGGCTGGGATAGGGGATAGGAAAGGATTAGGGAAGGTGTCGGCCAGGACCTATGTTGAAGGTACCATCCCGGTATTGGCCTTGTGTGACTGAGGAAAAACCCTGAAAAAACCTCAGTCAGGATGGCCGGCCGCTAGGATCCAACCCAGGACCTCCCGAATGCTACGCCAACGTTCTACCACTGAGCTACGGCAGCTCGGTCCCGAATCTACTGCTTTGTAATTTGAATTCTACAACTTTTAGGTAATCCATCATTCTTGTAGCGACAACAATAAGTTGTTACATTAAAATTATTATACTTCTTCAAAAATTTTGAAGCAAATATAAATTCTAGTACAATCTCCAGTTCTGTTGAAAATATTTAAAAATAGTACCTGGGCATGTATAAAAATAGAAATATTACCAGATTTGAATAAATTATAGATTTTAAAAAAAAAATTGATAACATAAACATAAGAAGTAGTTGAAATCCAATTCCGGTTGCTTAGAGGCAATAATCGAACACTCTAAATCAAGATTAAGCAGGCGTCCCTGGTTGGAATCTTTCTAAAACTGTTGCAGCGTTTGCATCCTCCGCATTGTAATCATTGCAATGCAGTTTTAAGACTTCGTCACGTTCTTTTTAGATTGTCTTGGAGATAACCATCTCAGTCAACGATACAACATCCCCAATGGCAAGGCGTCAGTGTTAGGGGATGAAGCTGATGTCTTAGGGAGAGTTTTTATGTATATTCAAAAGACAGGTCTATCATCGTTTATTAGGATTTATTACATCCATTAGCTATTAAGATTTATGTTGTAATATGCTGTTATCTTGTCAAGTTCCATTTACAGCATTCTCGTTTTTAATTTGTTATAATAAAAAAAAACCTATACACTTTCAGTTTTTATGAATTTTTATCCTGGCTCTTTACACCAGGTAGAGATATATTGCTGAAAATCTCTGTTCCTGAAGACTACAGATTTTGTACGATTTTATTGTTTTAAGTATATGTTAACAGCTAAGTTTAAACGTGACAATAGTAAGAGCCTTCCTCATATCGGGACGGGCGTAAGCCATAGTACTGTTACCGCTCATAAAATCCATTTGATCTTTATCTGTTCTGAAGATTTTCCCTCAGTTTCATAAAACGAATACAGAATCTGTACCTTGGATAGACGATAGCTTCCATACGATTTGTGGCTGTACAAATCTCGAGTTCATTAATATAAATTGATATGGAATAGTGTTCTGTCATCGAATTTACTGCAAAGCTATGTAAACCGATTAGTGGCTTGCCATGATCTTTCATTAACGTTCTGAGCATGAATCACTACGTTCAGTACACTCCTACGTCGAATCAAACACAAGACTTCTTTATTACAAACCGGATAAACGTAACGAACGTTCTAGCGGAGATAATAATTTAAATTACTTAAATAATATACTGGTTTAAGCTGCTATTGAGAAAAAAATGCATATCCGTGCAATTTCTCATGCAGAATAATAATATTTAATAGAAAAAAGTAACGTCTCCGCAGAGTCGCGAGTACTACACATATTGACCTTCTAACCGTATTGAAGTTACGCAATATGCCATAATTTGTAGTCATACAGCTAGAACAAGGTCAAGGTCGTATATTACTAATCTTACAGTCTTTATCTTCATTCAAAATGATTAATAATAACAAGTAATATACAACCATTTATTTTGAACTGAAAGAGAAGTCGCGTGAGGAAAAGGTGGGGCTACGGTGGCTCAATTGGTAGAGCGCTCACTCACTCTGGTGCTAGGGATCGTCGGATCGATCCCTGCTCATGCCATGTGGGCTTTGTGGTGGACAAACACCGTGTGCGTGGGTGCTCCCGTTTCCTCCCACTTTTTTCATTCCACCAATTCATCCCATCATCATCCATACGGTCTGAGCCGTAGTTGCCTAAAGACCTTAATAAATTAAAATTCAAAGTTATAAGTAAAACTCCTGTTAAAATTAATACATTTCTGTTACTGTAGTAAACAGTTCCATTTATCTAGTTATATATTATCTTAAGCTTATAAAACGGCTATGAAATCTGTTTTTAATTTGTATTTTCCCTTAATTTCAGAACCTGCTTGGAACGGACTAAGAGGTATGTCAGTTACTACATTACAATATTCTTATTGAATAAAGCGAAAGTTAAGCGTACGCTTGAAAATGTCTAAACGTTCAGAGCGAAATGTGTAATAAAACATGCATATTGTACAGTACAACCCCGTTTATTCGAACTTGATTGACCGGAAATGTTCCGGACGAACGAAATTCTAGTTAAACCAGATTTTTTTTCATGTTATAAGCGTCTCCTAATATAGTAACAAAGTGGTTTTATTTTTCGAAGGACAATATTTAATTTGAATAAATTGAAGCCAAATACAGTATAATACTGCAAATTTACACTGTTGAGATTTAATTAGACTCACTTCACTGGCATACAATGTTTTTACAAGTAAACTGAGGAAAGATTACTTTATTTTAGTTTCCAAAATCGTTCCCGATAAACAGGAGTTCAGGGTAAATACGGTTTTAGTGTATATTATTATATCTTACAAGGAACACTCGCCAGGTGACAGAGTACGTTTTTGATATAACCCTTTACATCCTGAAAGCGGCCATATTGACTATGCTTCAAAATTGTTAAATAGGAAGTGAGCCATGTGACATATCAGTCTGTATTGGAATGTCCCAAGAAACCCAAAGAAGAAGTTAGTTTTCGCATAACTCTAATCCTATACGAGAAAATGTTATGTGAAATTGACCTGGAGAATGTGGTAGTCGAAAGAGGAAAAAGAGAAAGTTGAAACAGATGAAGGAACGAAAACCAAACGGCCAGCCTGAGCCATAGTTGCCTAAAGGCCTTAAATAAATTTAAAAAAAACGAACGGCTATAGTAGAGGTGCTCGTTGGAAAATTTGGTCCTCGTGGTCATTACATGATATGCACTATAAAGTTTTAAACACACTAACGGAAGATGAAGTTCCAGTTTCAAAAAGGCGTAATGCTGGGTGAAAGTTACGTTGTCTAGATCGATTTCACGTGTCATTTTGTCGTACAGGTTTAGAGTCAAGTCAAAATTGACTTCATCATTGGGTTTCTTGGAACAATCCAGCACAGATTGATATATCACATGCGCCACGTACCATTTAAAAATTTTAAAACAGTCAATATGACCGCTTTCAAGACGGCGGTCATCATCGTTATACCCTCCAGCATGTATCACCTTCTGTCGAGCATCCATTAATACTCATTTGCTTTCATTATATATTATAGTTTATAAGAGAAGTGGCATTTTCCGTACTCTGTATTCGATTTGCTTGCTCTCTATGTACCATATTTCTCGGGTCACCTTGTCGTTATCTATTGACAACAGCACCTGTGTAATTTTAGCTGTGAAGGTTTACCTAGGCACTCTAGACACATATGAATTTGCATCAAAATCAGGCTCTAACAACTGGAGAGTGTTCTTTGTTAGTGTGATTTAGGGTGTATTAATTGTATTGTCTACAATAGCCGACCTAAAACTTTTTATTTTAATCACTTATGATGATGTCTCACGAAGCTTTACTAGTGTTGTTCTTTCCAATATCTGAAGACTTGAAGTTTTGACATTTTGACATTCCTGTGAAGTTACATGACTTTCTGTGGAATTACATTATATCTTTTGTGAAAATTACATAACATTTTATTGAAATTACATGACATTTCTGTGAAATTACATATTTTTGTGAAATCACATGACATTTCTATGAAATTACATTACATTTTATTGAAATTACATGATATTTTTGTGAAGACATGTTTTTACACGAATATGCGTAGTTCACCCGACAGCACAAATAACATTGAAAGTTCAAATGCATTCCTCGGTCTCTCTATTAAGAGTTCATAAATGAGGGGGACGTGTTATTTTATATTGAAATGAAAATTTAAAGAAACTGATATTCTCTCATAAGTTGGAAAATGGCAGGTATATCACTATTTACTCTAAATCCTTATTTTATGTGGTAGAAGACTTCCATAGTTTACTGGTTAACAGGAATCTGCATATAATGTTAATGGGTATGATTAATATAAAGTTAATAATGAGGAAACATCACCATCCTAGGAAAGTGATTAGGTTACTGGGATAGAACGACAAAGAAAGCAATAGTAGAAAAAAGTGGATAGCAACCGCAAACAAGGACATAGGCTAATGTGTTTGTAACATAAAGCAACGCAAATCACGGTCAATTAATTAAAGAGAAGTGACTGTCTAACAAGGAGAGGTCTCGAGCCAGGAAGTGAAGTTTGCTATCAAATTTCGTTTGGTGATAGAGTTTATACTTCAAGTGTAAAGACAGTAGTAAAATACTATCTCGCACTATTTGGCCAGTTTCGAAATATTGGGGGTCAAAGTTTGCACAGTACCTGATATCCCCTTAAAGGACTCTTGGTTGTCAGTTGGCTTCGTGGCGTAGCCAGCTGACTTCACGAGCTAGAGGCTGCAAGCTCGAATCCCGGTAATGTATTTTAGTTTCTATTAGCAGAACGAATATTTCAGTATTTGCAGTGGAATAAAAGAATAAAAATGAACGAAATACTAAACAATTTATTACTCTTAATGTGCTCCTGTTTGAACGTTGAAAATATTGTGTGCAGAAACAGTTTTTTCAGGAAATGAGTTGAATCCGGCTACGATGTTCGCCTGACAATGAAAGAGAACAACTGTCCCGTAAGATTTTCTTTGTTGTTACTTTGCATGAATTTAATTCATACTCCATTTATAACTTTTCGTGGCACATGCAACATGACCATACATATCACCGCTAAAATACATAAAAGCATAGATGACAAAAATGCGATTTTGAGAATATTTATTTTAAGGACACCCTGTATATTACACATGCGTGTAAATGTGAGCAGTTTGAACTACTGCTGCCTTTCCACTGCTGATCTATTAGTAGTGTTCTTCGCCGTTAGAAAGTTCGGGTGGATGGTGAGTAGAAGTGTTTGAGATTTTTAGAATACACAGACCTTTACGGGAGATCCCTCCCCCTCTTCAGAATTACCCTAAAATGTCGAAATCACGCGACATTGGTCACGTGTTGTCGTAGTAATGGATCACATAATCTATGCTTAACTCAGACAATAGAGAGCACCCTTCATTTCGACATGTGTAGACACGTGTTTCGCATATAGTAATGTTTCGCTCCCTCTATCCAATTGCTTTTCCAGACGCTGGTTTTATTGATCAATACTTGTAGATGAGAAAGGAAAAAGTCACTCAAACACACAGACGTAATTATCGAATCATTGCTCATTTGGAGCAGAATGAGAAAAGAGAGATATTTACATACAGATATACATGAAGTTACGTACATTACCCAAAATACGTTCACACGAGATGAATAAAGTCCACATTGCAGCTAAGTACATTTTTCTCGTTATGATATCAATATTCAAAGTTTAAAGTACATATTTCTGATAGCAAATGGATCAATTTCTACTTCAGATGCATATAAGCAGCGTGTAGACAGTACCTTGTTGGAACAGCTATATGATTTAAAGATGCGTAGTCGCTGGATCAGAGGTTTAGGGTTCAATTCTGGGCAAAGCAATACATGTTTAACTAGGGGAAAGCAGGCTAGCTGCCATGACTCGAGATTTGAAGTGTATTTAGAGAGACAAGGACTGGTCGATATGGCATTAGAACGTCTCAGGATTCAAACCTGGACATTTTTAACTAAAGAAAGGAGACCTACTCGGTATAATATTGAAGTTCAAAGCTAGTTACTCCTACCTAGAGAGAATCGGGATCGAACCGAAGATCCCGCATACCAGAGATGAGCGATCTACAGCTGACCCAGCGCGACACAAAACGAATCTGAAGCTGGCTGCTTTTCTCGTGGCTTGTTCACTTTTGGTGTTGCACCATCCATAGCTGAATGATGGCTAGGAAATAGTGCTCTTTCTAGTTTAAAGTCATTTGACGGTAGACCAATGTCGTCAATGAAAAATACAAGCTTAAGTTATGTGTACAATCACAAGGGAGGCCTATTCGGTACGGCATCAAGACTCAAACCTGGCTACTCCTGCTTACGCCTACTCGGTACAATATCGGATATAACTCTACCTTTACTTAATAGGAAAAAAGCAGTATAGTTGGGATTCGAACCTAGCTGCTTCCACTTTAAGGGAAAGACACCCAAACAGTAGAGCATTGGATTCCTTGGTAAAGGCGGTCAAGCATGGGACTTAACTACGCAACGAGGAGTCGCTAGTAGGTCGAATTCAAATCTTAACCAAAGCATTCTCTCACCTGACAGTTGGTAAAGGCGGGCGATACAGAGCTTCAGGAGAGGAGATACTGCATTGGATTCAAATCACGATTAGAACATTGTATATATGTAGTTATCACATACGAGAATTCCTGGTATTCTTACGTCTTTTAATAGGGAAAAAAGCACTAGCTGGTAAACCCGGTCGACCAGAGAAAGGAAGGAGGGATAAATTAAGATTTTTCTCTTTCCAGGCAGCTCGCGCGTATGATAAAACGTAAATATGAGTGTTTTGTTCCAAACGGCCAACTTTGGAGAGATCATCGGTTCGATACCAGCGGCTGACTGTCCCGACTTAGTTTTTCCGCAGCCACACCAGGTATGTACCGGGTTGGTACCTTCAATTTATGACACGGTCGAGTCCCTACTGCGTTTCCACCGGAGTGATCCATGTAAACTCAACAAGTCTGTTGCTCTGTAAATCGGCATATTGTTTCTTGATGCCGCGTGGATGGATCGACATGGTCACATCTCAAGCTGAGAACGGAGTGGTTCGGAACCCACTTTACAGAGTAGGACCCGTCCTTAGCTCATCAGAACATTTACATTTAGGATTAGTTATGGCTATTAATGAAAAGCTTCTTAAACTAAATGACTTCACATTTCAAGAGGGCTTGGAAACTTTTCTCGCAGTATCCGACATTCATAACGAATGCGTACCACATAGAGATAACTTTAAGGAACCATCCACTTTTCAGAGTGCTCAGGGGAACTTGTTTCTCAACCATTCTTGTAGAAAAGACAGATGATTTCTTAAAGAAAAAACCTTGAAATGAAAGATGGGGATACGGGAGCCGCTTCTTTTTTTATTAGAATCGAACCAAGCCGACAACTCTACCAATCAACCTAAGCTTTTTATTGAAAGATCGCTTGCAGAATCAGGTTTTGATGCAATTATTAACTAAATCTAAAGGCATCTTTAACTCAAGAGTTATTTGTACTGAAGCTGACAACTGTATTGGCCGCGACTTTATATCTCAAGAACTAGTTATTAATTATATTGTTTTTGATTCTTCTTACATTAATAGGCATTGGATTTGATTTGTAGGACCCCTCTTTACTTGAATGAAGCACTTTATGATGCGACACCATTCTTATAGAATACAACTTT
>JAGDQP010021802.1:0-31284 GCA_022664845.1 Lepisma saccharinum | reverse complement strand
GATTTCCAACGATATATAACTCTTGGTCCTGTGTACTAACAGAAGGTGACTAGAGCCGTGAAAGTGAATGTTACCTGATGCATTTTTGTACAGAGAGCTCAGAAAGTAATATTGGTTATCGCTTTTTTTCTCAGCTTGTATTTTACCGATCAGTGTCATTGTTGGCTGTGTTTGAGATAAATATCAAAGACATCCGTTGGCGTGGTTTTGTTGATGTACGATAACTGCTAGTGTTGCAAACCTCCCACGATTTCTGAAAATATACATTTTGTATAAAAAATTTCTGCTTTCTTCTTCTTCTTCTTCTTCTTCTTCTTCTACGAATTGAGCACGATGGGCATATATGTTATTTATTTAGATTCTCTGTCTTTTCAGCTTTTCAACCATATATGATTCATAGCCTTGTGATGATTAGAACAGTGACTAGAGGCATAAACGTGAAGGGTGACGATTTCCATAAATTCCCTGCCGTCGTCTAAAAATTGCGGCCATTTTTCAAAATGGCGGGAAAAGCTACAGTGGGATTTTAGGGGACTTTTAGTATGTTGTTCCTGACACGTTTCCCTACTTCCATACCAATTTTCAGCTTGTTACTAATTTGTTCCTTTCTTGGTCGCAAAATGGGCTATCTTTACTGGACTAAAGGTGCCGTTCCTGTCGCTAGTCACAAATCATTTTAACTTGCTTCAGATACGAAGGAATTTGTTGTGATGACGCTAGTATCAGCAAAGCATTCGTGTATACGGGTGCGGCTGGTTCTTAGAGGCTGTTTTTCCAATGCAATTCGAAAACTATATCAGGCGTTAAAAATTAGAGAAAATTTAAGGGAATACCTGTTAATTGATTTTCTATTTAAAAAAGTCATGTTGAATTGGCTTTATTTTACGTATTTTTAAATGAAGGATGCATGAGTCAACGTAAGTCTCACTGCTCTCAGAAAGGTAGTTAGAAGCCTATATCAACTGTAAAATATTTTATCGAACATTGTCCATTGTCGTTTTAAGCTGATTACACGACTTTTCCAGAAGTTACATACCGTACTAGAAACCAAAATGTGATGAGTCTGAATTCCGCCCATGACAACTGAAGAGAGAAAACACAAAATATAATAAGTTAATCACAAACCTCCACCGGATGAAGAAGTAATTTCCACTTCGGAAGCGATGTAATCACCTTAACACAAAGACCTCGCAGTGGCAGAGGGCTTAGCGCGCTCGCTTTCTGTGCGCCTGGTCACGGGTTTAATTCCAGCTGGTGTTCATTGAGCGGAGCCTACTTTACCAAAAGCCGTCTGTCTGTGCTTAGAAGCTCCCAGACTCGTTTATGAACTTACTAACAAATCAATCAATCCTTTGAAAATTATGACTGCAATTTTCCAGAATAATGTTCCTCCACATATCTCCAACATCCGTTAGCATAGCATTAAATAAATATTTTATTCCCGCTATGCGCATTAGGCAAGGAGGGAGATGTCGCTTTGATTATGGCGCTACTTTTACATCCGTTTGGTGTGTAGTGATTGAAAGGGTAAATCGGAACAGAATGGTTGGTCCGAGATTTGAATTCTGTTACTTTCAGTGTAAGAAAAGCAGAGTGCAGAATGGCTACTTTCTTATGAAAGAGCCTCAAGGATCACAGGGGCTACAAACCTTAGGGCATTCATCACGGCACGAATTAAATTGATGTATGGCTCAGGACGTCATCGGGATAAAATCAATATATACAGCTATACACTCACACCAAATCAGTTGACTCGTAGGTAGGTACGCAGGCTCGAACTCCACTGAAGTTTTCCAGAGTTTCCCTCAGTGTCACCAGGTCGAATCCCAGGATAGTACCTTAAGTAAAGCCTTGGCTCCTATCTTTCCAATCATTTTCCCTACTCGTTTCCGGCTTAAGTCAGAGATCCCTGAAGGTTATAAGGCAAACAGATTATAAGGACAAATAGCCCAATGAGCTTCTTTGTTATATATTCTGTCAATGCTAGTGTGCATAGGCATAGTAGTGGGGCCGATTAGGTGAAAAATTGTGCACTTTTTCATAAAAGCATAAAATTTGGCATGATGACTAGTATACATACCTGCAAGGTCATTTTAGGATAGTGAGGCAATTTGAAATTGATATAGGAGTCCTGAAAATCCAAAATGGCGTCCAAGATTTCAAAATTAATTATTGATTCTAGTATTTGAGTGATTTTCAGATTTTAAATGTGTTTACGGTACGGAGCATAAATCTGGCATTCTCTGAACACTAACTGCTTTTAAATATATCAATAAACCATCAAAACTCAAGCTATTAATTCATATATCTTTGTTACTGTGGGGCTGATTAGGCAATAAATTGCGCATTTTTACCTGATTTTCTTTAGTTCATAATGGTTCTTAGTGTCCTCAAATCTTGCAACGTTAATTTTACTCATTTTCCGACGCCACACAATGATGAAAATTTGTACAGCGACGATAGTCGAGTGACAATACAATATTCTATATATTTATATACTATAAAAGCATATTTTAATATTTCTTTTTACATGAACTTCTTTATCCTAAAATAAATACTAGCCTGCAATGATGTTACGATTTCACTGGTTGCAGACCACATTATTATTTGAGTCACAAAACAGCTTGAGGAAAAGTATCCGAATACCGAAATAACTCGAAAATAATAATAATAATGAACATTTTAAAAGACATACTTTTCTCAAACAATTCGTACTAAAAAGTAAACAATAATTTTGTTTATACATGATTAAAAAGAAAAGCATTGGGCGCGCCAATTGAAGAATTTATAAAGTGACTGAATATGAGGGGCGTTGGAGGAAAACAAGAAATGTCACAAAACAGGTTTATTGAGAAAATCAAGTTTCAATTTCTTCATCTCTTAATGTTTAAATGGCTCAACAAATATGCAATATGGTCTCCTGTAGATATTTATGAATAGTTTTCCTTCGTTCTTTCACAGTTTTGTAGCTCCAATTTCCACCAATAGGATGAGCTATTCAGCACAAAATCAACAGAAATGGACATACCCGGGTTTCTCTCCCAATACCCTTCATATGAGAGCGCATCCTATGCTCCTTTTTAGTCATGCATAAACAAAGTCATTTTTTAATTTTTAGTACAAATTGCTTAAGAAAAGTAGGTCTTTAAAAATACTTTTTTCATTAGTTTTTTCATAAAAGCATGACATTTGGCATGATGACTAGACATACGTGTAAGGTCATTTTAAGAAATTGAGGCATTTTAAAATTGACGTAGAAGTCCCGAGTATTAGAAATGATGTCCAAGATTTCATAATGCATCATGGTATCACTTCCCTGTTCTGAGAACTGCTCTGGATCAGTTGTTTCCATCATCCTTTTCCTTCCTCCCGGAAGGATTTTATTAGCTTATCCCATAAGTAATGTCGTATTTTTGCACAGTGAGGAAAAGAACGATAACTTACTTGGAACACTACCAAATGTTAGTCAGGAAAATAGTCTCCATCGGACTCCACAATACTCTACCACCTGCCAACCAGTTGTTGAATCCCCCGCTGAAAGAAGTGAACGGTTTTGCAGGCAAAGAACTGGGTTATCGCACGTCATCCTCATTTTGCAGTGTTTTCCCGGAAAGGTGCTTTTGCAAGCTGCGAAAAAGAACGTAGTCTGTTAGTGCAAGATTTGGTAAAAAGGCCGAGTGGGGGAGTTTCTCGGAGCCACGTTCCTCGATCTTAACACAGGTCCTTCTTAGTGTGTGTGGGCGCGCGTTATCACAGTAGATGAACACACCCTTGCGATTAACCCAAGCAAGATGTTTCTCCAACAATGCAGTTCGTAGGCGTTCAAACTGCTAACAGTAGATGTTGATCTGCATTGATGTTCTGGTTACGTGGCTAGAGCTCAAAATGGATTATCCTAAGGATATCCTACCAAACACTCAATATCACCTTGCAGGGGTGGATTTCCTGTTTTGGCACAGTTCCTGCGCCCTCCCTTTAGGTACCCACTGCCGTTTGCATGTAATGTTATGGTAGAGGAACCACTTTTCATGGTCTGTCACCATTCTGTCCAGAAATGGCTCAAGTCTGTGACGGGTGACTGTGAGCAGGAAACTGCACATGTCAACTCCCTGCTGCTTCTGCTCAGGCGTTAACACATGAGGTACATGGTACGAATGCTAGATGCCCCTATATCCAAATTCGTTTTAGTTCCATTAACCCACCATACTTCAATCAAGTGTGGTCATTAATAAAGACACTTTAATTAATGGGCTCCCTTTTGGATTTCAAGGATGCTTGGGTAATTAATGCTGGTATATATATTAAAATGTTCTGAAATTCATGTTGAGCAGGTCAGCATCTGAAGACAACTAAATCTAACCATAAATAAAGATATTTGAATTAGTGGACCCCATCTTGGATTTGAAGAATCCTTGAGTTAAATTAGAATTGGTAAATATCCTTGATCTGAAAGTGAGATTAAGAAAGTTACAACCTGAAAGTATGTGAACAAGAAAGTTAATCAAGTCTGGTAATAAATTAAGACAGCTAAATAAATTGCCACCATCTTGGATTTAAAGAGGCCTTCCATAGTAGCTTAACCGTTAACGTTCTACTGTTAGTTAAAAGTTGTTAATGATAGAAGGATCTTAATTTCCGTTCAGTACCATAAAATACACCGATAATCTGAAAATCACTCAAATACTATGATGAATAATTATTTTTTAAATCCTGGGTGCCATTTTGGATTTCTGAGACTTCCACATCAATTTCAAAATGCCTCTCGATATCTTAAACTGACCTTTTAGGTATGCCTATTCATTATGCCAAATTTCATGCTTTTTATGAAAAAGTGCACAATTCCTTGAAATAGTGGCGCTAACCTGCCCCACTGTAGGGAAAGACAATGACGACACATATGAATAAAGTCAATTAATGGAAATACTGACCTTTATTAACGTGAGCATTATAATCTACTCTAGTGATTTTGAATGTATTTATAGCCTTAAGGTATTGCAGGCACAGACCGGGTCCGGATGCGAATTTCGGATTTGTATGACAATGTGCAACTGGGGTGGAGCTTATTTGAAGAAGCAATAAGATGGCATTTTACAATACCATAACATACAATGTCGAGAAGAATGTAAAATATATTGAAAGTTTCTTTTAGGTATCCATTGTTTCCGAATAAAAGAATGTAAATTTGTCTGTCAGCTTTTCTAGTGTGAATGTTGTAATAGTTCGAGTTTAGTTTGCAGTCGCATTGGAAATTTAACACAATTCACAGTACTATGTGGATATTTTCAGAGTTCATCGTCTTTCACCTTCCAAAGAAAAATAATTTTGTGACACTGATTTATTCTAAATTATGTTTAGTAGGTTAGTCAACATGTTTTTCGGTCTATGCGTTTCAGCAATCTTCATTTCTTGTGCCATCGTAATATGTTCACTACTTTGCAAATGTTTTGTATTGTTTAGATAGTATTTCAGGCTATTTCTGCTGTTTTAATTTTGGGTTATTTGTGTAGGTGACAACGGTATTAATTACAATACTTTAACTAAGGTACTGAAGAATGCGGGATAATATATGAGTTTAGCTACTTCTACCATAAACCGCTGGAAACACCTGCGACTGTCTCATTTTGCATCCCTATAATTATAAAGCACACTTAAATATGTTCAAAATACTGCACCTGCAAACTGTGGCTGCTAGTTTGATATTGCGTTGAAGATAATTCAAATATTAGTTTCATAGTTTGGGTTGCATAATGATGCAGAATATAGTTTAAAACCAGGGGTAGATGTGAGTAAAAGACATAATGTAGATGGCAATATGTCCTTGGACTATATTACTCCTTGATTTTGCATCATGTTATACATTGTGTGCATCCAAACATTATTTATAAAAAGTAATTCCGTCTTCTGCAGATAGCAATCCAAAGTACATTATTTCCAATCTCTTGTGTTGGGCAATGCTCATAGTCCTTCATTCTATATGATACATAGGCACCTCTATATTATATCTGCTCCTCTTGTATAGCATTCGGGTCATACAATACAAACTCAAGAAATGACTATGGCTTTTGAACATATTACCCCCTTGACTTTGCATCAGATTCTGCACTGAACGTATTTGAATGCTATATTAGAGACGTAGCTATAATATACTGTGACCGTTCTATCATTCAAGTATAATGTACAGGGGCAGTTATCGAAATCCTTTTATTAAATAAGGTAATTCAAGGTGTTCAACGAGGAGTAACAAAACTTTCCTAATTTCCCCCGGTTTTCTAGATCGAAGGTAACCCTCTGATTCACTAAACTAGTTAGCTGAGAAATTGCTCAACGCAGGTGGCTAGAAGTACTAAATTTGGGACGTTCATATGCGCACAGTGCAGAGTATGACGTACAATTAAGGAGTGATGTGAGACTAAAGGACATGTAGAAGGCAGTATGTGTCTTGCACTCACATTTCCCCGAATTTAAATAGTAAGAAAAACAGTGAATACTGGACTACTACTCGTGGCTCAAGATTTGATCAGTGACGTAAAGGGTGGATGGGCACGAAAGCGACTATGAAACTCAGACTGGGTAAAGTTAAAAGCCTGGCGGTGCGTTGTAATGTAAAAAAATCGGTACTGAGGGATTAAGAAAAGAAGAATCTTAGCACTAACCCTCCTCCATCTACTCGTCACTACTGTGCGATTTTGCGTAAAATTCGATTATCTAGCGTAAAGGACTCGTTGTCTAGTCGATGATGTGTTGAACTACTTTACGAATATGATTATATGCTAAGTCCACGAAGTAATAACAATAAAGGACATACAGGTAAAGGAAAAAGGCATAGGAACTTATTATATATTTTCATCGAGAATGTAACTAATGACTACACAAGATAATTGGATCGGGTCTTGCAGAATAAATGCCCATTTTAGTACGTTTCATGGTAATAGGGATTCAGAACTTGGGAGAAGTAGCTAATCTGCAGTATTACCTAAGTTTCATGTACATTATATATTATTAATTTCATACACTGTATTATTATTTAAGAGGAGAACTTTTCTTACACACTGTACAGGAAAGTATATAATAGAGCTGACAATGGAGGCGTGATATCGTCTGAAGAAGTTGTACTTAAGGAGTTCGCATACAGACTTCGCAGTCTACGTAACTGTACAATTGCTAACAAAGGCGTAAGTACAGTACATCTTTGTTCCTCGCACTCAATGGGGAATGTTCATCCCAAAGTACAAGGACCCAAATGATCATGAAGAAACGTCTTTTGAAATGTTTTCGATAACTAAGTTCTATGTGCCGCCTTCAGTGCCAGATCCACAACTGGCTTTACTGTGTATTGTATGATAGAAAAGCTTTAGCGTAGAGCGTATATTCATAATAGTAAACAATGTATACAGAAATGGACATAACCTATTCCTGAAAACTGAAATTCCGTAGAAGCATTTACCTGATCCGAAAGGGTATGAATAAATTGAAAATCGAAATCTTACATATTATTGCTTCGGTAATTATTAGTATCATTGAGATGTACACAAAAATAACACAAACTTAAACTTAAAAAGAAAACTACAGAAGAATCTTTAGTTACTGTCTAAACAAATATGCAAAGTAATGCAAGCATTTACTTTCCTTTTATCACTCGGTGGCACAACAAATACTTACTTAATACTTCACATACGACAAAGATGGCGGAAAGAGGGGATATATGTGATTGTGATCTCTCCGATTTGGCCTTTTTTAAAAGTGTTATTGTCCTGTGTAGTGTGCTTTTTGGATGCCAGTAATTGACTGTTATCAGGTGAGTTTAAGTGACGAACAAAATAATGGATAGATATGGTTGTTCAGTTTTAGAAGATACAATTTTCCAGCGGCGAGCTGTACAACTCGTGTGCTCTTCAAGTGTGATTGCCGCTCAGCCGCTTCTTCGTCCACGTGGTAAGCCCAGTCCCAGTTACGGTGCAGTGTCTCCAACCATGAAGATATTGCTTTACATTGTGAGCAGTGTCCTCCTCTCTGGTGACGTCTCTCTCAATCCCGGTCCGCCCCTCGCTCCGTGTAGTAGTAAGACCGCGTGTGATGGTGATATTTTCAAAATTTATTCTCAGAATGTGCAAAGTCTTTGTAATAAACTATCAACTGTAGATATGTTCAAGAGTGAATTATCAACTTACGATGCGTTGGAAACATTACAAAGTCCTGGGTATCATATTTGATGAAAAACTCAATTTTACCCCTCACATTGAATTCGTAACTTCTAAAGCACTCAAACTTCTTGGACTTCTCTATAGGTTTACCGATATTAAACATTTCAGAGCTCTTCGGTCATATTTTCTCACTTGTGTGTTACCTACTATTGAATACTGTTCATCTATCTGGTCTATGGCTTGTGTAACCAACTTATCTAAATTGCACAAAGTCCAAAATTTCTTTATCCGCATTGTACAACACACATTGTCCAACCTCCAACACAAATCTAACGTAGACATTTTGAATTCCCTTGACTTAAAAAGACATAGACACACGAAGAAAACTAAATGATTTAAAATTTCTTTATAAAATAATGCAGGGCACACTCAGGACCAATGACCTTCTTCCACTTTTTCACCTAAAAATACCGAGACAAAGTTCTCGTTCACAACATCATTTCTACCTCTCAAAACCGAGATTGTGTTTGGTCCAGCGATCTCTTGTATATAGATTATCACATTTTTACAATACTCTTCCTTTGTCACCAAATTTCTGCTTCAGTAAAAGTAAATTTCTAAAGGCTTGTTATATGAATCTAGAATGAATGAATGAAAAAAAATAATGATAATGTTTCCTATTTCATAAGTCCTTGTTGTTATATTATTTTTATTGTTGTTGTTATTATTTATTGTTTGTTACAAGAATGGTGTAAAATGGCGTTTGCTGTATCCGTGCTAACTTCTAATAAATAAATAACTATATGTGTGATGAACTGACATCTAAAACTAGCAATCTCCTTACGTAATATGGCACCGCAGAGCTCTTTAAAATTACTGTGTTCTTGTTGCAGTTCACCTAGCCATTTATTTACTACATGTTAGCTGTTTGCTTATGTCTAGACAATCGAAACCATTTTAGCATATTTCACGTTTTACGTTATTGTATCTTCAAATAGTTTCCATCTATCGTGCACATTGCCACACAAATCTGAAATTTACTACCGGGATAAGACAGGCGAGACGATTTTCGAAGGTAGTAGGCCAGGGCCTAGTTTGTAGGTACGATCTCAGCATTTGTCTGGTGTAACTGAGGAAAAACCCTCAGTTAGAATAATTGGGCGCTGAGATCGTTCCGAGGACCTTCCAATTACTAATCCAACTGAGCTACGGTCGTTTCTTATTGATAATGTATACTTAGTATTAAAACAAATATGTTCTTCATTACTGGACTGAATATCAACGAATTTTACGTTACTTTCCGCGTTTCTGTTCTCTTCAGTACATACAAATACGCAAGCTCTTCGCACTCCGCTGCCAACACAGCGCCATGATCAGGACTTCTGCCAGACCCTCCAACGGGAGTTATCATCACTAAAAATCGTCGAGCACATACACCACTTAAAATTTGTTACTGTTAAAAGTACTATAGGCCTATATAGAGGCCCTGCAAAGATCTATTTATAGCCCTCTAACTTTTGCTTTCCTTCATCTAAAACAAAATATCATGGAAAATTCCTGGCCCTGATGCACTCAACACTCCCTCTTCCTGGATGAAAATGAGTTGTTGATGACTGGCCTACAAGATGACGTTTAACACTGGATTACTTTCATGGTTTATAGGTCTCGTTTTACTATCATGGGTGAAAATTCATCCGTCTAATTAAAAAAAAATATTATTTAGATTTGAAATAAAATCCAACTTATATTTTATATTTATTTTGTTGATATTTCCACATGTTATAGAAAAATACTTACTTACTTATTCTATGGCTTACGAAACTCACAAGTTCATCGCCGTAGTAAAAACATTCGCTATTGGGATTTATCTTGGTCAAGATCCAACCAGTTTTCATTACAAACATTTGCTTCTCGAAGATCTCTTCTAATATTGTCCTCCCAACGTCGTCTCGGTCTTCCCAATGGTCTCTTTCCTTCTGGGTTTCCAACCAAGATGGAATATAATCTTCGTTTTTCTCCCATCCGAGCTACATCTTAGTCATCGTGATTTCATTATTCTTACAAGATCGGAGGAGTCGTGAGTACAGTTCGTGAAGTTTTTCATTGTGTAGTCACCTCCATTCTTAAGTCATCTCGTCCCGTTTCGGCCCGTATATCTTTCTCAAAACCTTATTTTCAAACACTGGTAATTTATGCTTATCTGCTAGGGTCGTACTCCAACTATCGCAACCGTAAAGTATTACCGGCAGATTAACCGTTGTGTATATTTTTAATTTCAACTTCCTTGATATTAATCGCGAGGTTAGAAGTTTCTGGACTGAACAGAAAAATGCGTTGCCAGATACTAAACGACTTTTTATTTCTTCCGTGACCTCATTTCTTGCTTGTTGCGTATGTTTCCAAGTATTTAAATTTGTTTACTTTCTCGATGACCTCATCCCTATTTCTTGTTTTTATTTCCTTCATTCCCTGTGTTTCGGCTTGTTATCATGTATTTTGTTTTATCTATGTTTACCTGTAGACCTATCTCATCGCACACTTCTACTAAGACATCGGTGTTACTTTGTAGTGCATCTATATCTTCCCCTAGTAAATCTCCATCATCCGCGTACACGAACAGTTGATTCGTACACATTCAACGTTAGTCCGCTTTTATTCTCTTTTATTTTCTGAATAGCATATTCTAAAGCAAAGTTAAACAGTAGTGGTGACAATCCGTTGCGAATCTTGAAACTATCTGACATATTATTACCTACCTGTTATCTGCTTATGGAGTCGCTGAGACTCATATTCAAAAGTTGAACATGTTTCTTCGGAATTCCAAGTTGTACCAGGATACTGTAAAGCTTTTCCCTTTTGATAGAATCGTAAGCCTTCTTAAAATCACTGAATAGCTGGTGAACAGTCCCATTGTATTCCCATTTCTTCTCCAAGCTTTGTCTCCAGGCGAAAATCTGGCCCTAAGTGGATCTATTTCTTCTACATCCACATTGGTGATTCCAATTATTTCATCAATATATACACTTAGGCGAATTAGCAGTATATTACTCAAAACTTGGTAACATGTTGGGAGTAACGAGATTCCGCGGTAATTATTACAGTCCCATTTATCGCCTTTTTCATAAACCAGAACTATTATTGAGGTTTTCTATTTCTTTGGAAGCTCCTCCATTCTCCATATAGCGGTTATCAATTTATGCAATTCCTTGATTAGTGCCGTTTCTCCTGCTTTAATTAATTCGGCTGTCTATTCTTGGTGATCTGAAATTTTTAAATCTCTTTATCGACATTTCGACCTCTATCTCGCTAGGTTCGGGTATTTACGGTTCTGCGGTATAGAATTCCAATTCTTCTGTTTGTTCTCCGTTGTGTACATTAAGAAGTTTGTCGAATGACTTTACCACTCATCGATAATTTTAGTCGGATTCGCCTGCAGATCTCCGCTTTCATTTCTAGTCATTCCTAACCTCCGCTGGTAACCTTTTCTTAGCGAGTTTACTCCTTTGTACAGATCTCGTATGTTATTTGTCTTCCCGTTTTCCCCTATCTCCTGGATCTTCTGTGCTATATATTCTCGCTTTTTGTTTCTGAACCCGCGGGTGGCATTGCGTTTCGCGTTACTGTAGTAGTTGGTATTTGCTTCGCTTTTATTACTTTGGCATCGATGCATTGCTTGTTTTCGTTCCTCATTAAGTTTAAGGCATTCTTCATCAAACCAAGGCTTGTTTTTCTGGTGTTTCTTCTCACCTACACGTTCCTTCGCTTCGACCTTCATCGTATCATGAATTGCCTTCCACATGTTAGTTACATCAATTTCAGTATTAATTTCATCTTTATTACTACTCGAGTCGGCTAAGATTTCGAACCTATGAGATTTGGAGTGGGCAGTCTGCTTTTACGATTGGATTATCTAATGCTTTAACTTCAAATATAAGTTGTTTTTATCTTTTATTTTCTCTGTTCCCGATGCATAAGTTTTCCCTCACTTTTGTGATCACTAACTGATGGTCGGTGTCACCTTGCGCTCCTCTGTAAGACCTAACATCCATTATGTTGCTATGTCTTCGTCTATCTATATACTTATACGTGATCGATCTGGTTGAGAGTTTTTCATCCGGAGATAGCCATGCGTATTTGTGTATGTCTTTGTGCTGGAAGTATTACTAGTAGATTTTTCGAGATCTCGAAAGTTATCTGTCTTTCTCCATTGTTGTTGGTCTCTTCGTGAAGGCTGTATTTACCTATGGTAGGTCTATATTTTTCCTAAAGTGTAGAATATCTACCATATTTGAAAATTGAAAGTAATCTAATATTTTGGAATAAAATTGTGTGAATTCTTGTCTCTTACACTGCACGACTACTTTGGTCGGTTTGCTGATATAGAATTTCAGCCACATTATGCTCATGTCCAAGCAACAAAGTTGAAAACGTTTTTTCGTTGGTAGCAAGGATTTTAGCAGTTTCATTTGCATGTACTGTTTTCGGTTACCTACTGTTTACAATACAATCTGAATTTTGCGGGAGTGTACACATGGATTTTTTATGGTACATGCATATCCTGTTACGGCGGTGACTTATATTCAGCATCAAGAACTGTTGTGTTGTGTGGATGTGAAATTGTGTTGTAAAGGTGTTTATTATGAGTTTGAGTGTTCTGTGCCCTTTTGAAAATGCATAACATTAAGAAATTATGGTTACATTCCTGATAAATATGATATAATAGCAACAAGGGGATATTTGTTTTACTTTTGACTTTTTTCTTGTTTCACATTGTCTACCCATTTGTTTATGTCACGCTTCGCCACTGAAAGAGGAGGAAAGAGGTTTTCGTTGCTGTTTGCTTTAGACAAGTTAGCAAATAACTAGGTTTAGCATCTAGGTTCGGAATCAAATATCAGCAATAGAGCGACTCGACACTACAGTCGCCGTAAGTAAAAGTTTGAACTTAATGGCATTCCTCGCTCGCACCCACCACCTTTTAACATTTTTCAAAATATTTCAAAATGTAAAAGGGTTATCAAAAATTTTAGAACATAATGCACTAGTAATTGCAAATTACTGTAAAGTAAATCGGCAGTGATCTCGAGATCTTGTCCATGGATGAGTGATACGTATTCAAAGAATGACGTCATTATTTAATTGAGGTCTCATTATTTATCTATGGAGAAGATCTCGAGATCACTGCCCATTAGGTTTCATAGTAATTTGTAATTACTGGTACTAGTGTACTATGTTATAAAATTTTTGATTCATTTTTACATTTTGAAATATTTTGAAAAAATGCTTAAGATGTGGGGGCGAATTCAAAGAGGACCATGAATGATACTGCGTGCAATTTGTTTACTGTGTTATTGTATTCCCAAATAAGAATACATCATGGCATATTGAATTTAAAGAAAACGCTTGTCTTTACAAGTGCTTTAGAAGTTACTTTACAATGTATATAGTTTTCTGTTGTCATTGGAGGAAATATACCGCAGAGATGGATGAACTTTTGTAAGTATATTTGCCGCAGCACTCTCATTGCCTCCACTCTGTGCTGTTGACCTTCTGTTACAAAAGAGGGCCGCCGCAGAAAGAGAGAGAGAGAGAGAGAGTAATCAATGCTATATATCAGTAGTGTCGCATTTTCCATAGTTCATCTCTTTCTAGGGGGAGGGGAGAAGGACATGGCCACTTGGTGAAAACCGCATTAGCTTTATCCCACAGAGGGAAGTCGTCAGAGTTTCCGCTACATCCAATTACTCCCTGCCGAGTTGGAAATCGAGGCCAGACTATGTATATACTTCTCTTTCTCTTCGTTGTGTTAAAGAGACGGTGATAAGTCTTCTTTCCGATCGAATATATTGTGACAGAAATTAACTAGAGCTAAAACTAGAGCTTGTCTTGTAGAGTTACATTTCAATGGAGTTACATTTCAAACTAGAGTTACATTTCACTAAACTGGAGTTACATCTCAATGTACCATTTTATACATTCCCCCAAAATACATTAAAGAAAGTGTAAATAATCTTTTAAGTAGTGAGTTAATATATTGTTGTTTTGGTTAGCATTATTTTCACGTGATTTTGAAGTTATTTAAATATCTTAGTGAAACAATTTATTAATCCTAGTTTTTCAGGACAATGTTTCTTATTTTTTCTCAATAAGTACATGCGTATTTACCCTACAAGTTGCCCTAGAAATATACTTTTTTCCATTTCTCTCCATGTACACATGTATAGCTTAAAAATCAAGTAAGAAATACATTACTTATCCCTGTATAGTGTTTGTTTACGTTCCGAATGAACCGATATTTCATTATTAGTTCAAAAGAAGATTTGTTCAAAACGTAAATAATGCACTTTCATGCATGTTTTTATTCCAGTTTTCTTGTCTTTGGAATTACATCGTCTTTTCTTATACACTCAAGAGTTGAATTAAAATGAATGTCTAGTTAACAACGTGTGGGTCCTCCTCTGGTCAGGATAAGAGCAGCTAATGTAGGATTTATAGCATTGTTTGAACAAAATTGCAGTGAAAGAGATTCCAAAAGAGGCAGTCGGGAGACAACTTACAAGTAGAGTCTCAATTCTAGCCTTCACTTCTCATCTGTCGTTGTTGTAGGAGTAACTGTTTGAATGGCTTGTCCGACAGTACCTCTTACGCGTTACACAACCTGCGGAACGCTCCTCGCATCATTTTCTGTTGATCATGAATCTTTAATATAAAGCAATGTTGGAATATTTCCTCACCTAAGGGTAAAAACGCTGCCACGAACCAATGCTGTCGTAAGGGTAGACATATAAAGGTTCCAGTTGACGATCGCTTTAGATGTACCATGGGTTTTGTACATTCCCGACAGAACATACCTCGGACTCTCAGAGCCACTACCGAAGACCTAAATAACTTTTTGTTCACACCAAGGGTCTATAGATTCATGTGGTACATGTCATAGTCGGAAACTTCCATTGATCCAAGAAACTAGAGCAGAGACTTTTCTTGTCACCAGTCATTCACGATCCAGTTGGAATGTTACACTGTTTAGTTTAGACCACGGGCAGGAAAAGCTTGCTCAGCGAGCAGTTTTTTTTCTCCGCCGAGCACGTGCACCTTCTATCCAATGGTGAATAGTTACGGACAGGAGTGCTACCACTATCAAAAAGATCGCTCATTTGGTCGGTGTTGCTAGAATACAATATAATTGTTTGTTTGATTTGATTCGAAGCGCGCAGGTTTTATAGAGCATTATTGTGGAACTGAAACACGCTCATACGAAGCTGAGATATATCAAACTCAGGAATGTTCGGTAACTATTCAACTGTGTTTGGTAATGCTAGCTGCCTTGAAATCAAAGGGTCCCGGTTTTAATTCCTTGTGGGAACACAAATGGTTCGGAGCCGACTTTAAATTTCCGAGCCCGTTCGAAGGACGTCATCTTCATCCGATGGAAGGAATGGCAAACCACCATAGATTCACCTTGCACAGCGACCTTCGGGTCATGACGTGCCTTCGGGGAGATCACTCATCATCATCATCATCATCATCATTATCATAATGATAATTGTAAGCCTACAAGACCAAACCAACAACGTCGGGGTGGCTGAGGGATTAGCCCGCTCGCTTACTGTGCATGTGGTTAGGGATTCAATTCCCGTCGGGGTTCGTTGAACACAGAGGATCGGAGTCCACTTCACAAAAAACTATAGATCCCGTTATTTGGAGCTCACTAGCTTGTTTAGGACCTTAATACAAATTCAATCAATCAGCAAGATCAAACCGCAACTTGAGCCTTTGTTTGCTCGTATGTGGAAAGAAAAGTGGGAAGATTTCATCCAGCAGTGGATAGAAACGGCTGAATATGATATATATATATAGATATATATATATACTAGCAAAGCTTTCCCTCTTCGTTGTAATTTAGCAATGTTCATTCTTCTGCTGGTGATAATTATCTAAAGTATTGATAGAAAGTTAGTTTTATCATACGACTTGGAGTTCCTTCTCATACGACTTTTTAAAGCAAGTACAGGTAACTCGTTAAGATCGTAACATTAATACTTTGTATATTTTCCACTTATTCTAGAAGTTCTAAGTTTGAAACCTATGGACGGTAATACTTACTTGAGATATTACGACAGCTTTTTATTCGCGTGAAGAAAATGTTGATATGTCAAGTCGATCAATAAAGATCAGAGTGGCTTCCTGCGAAAAGTTAAGGAGGTTACACGGACTAAAAGCTTCCAAATATTGTAAATCCAATAAAAACAAACTTGTAAAAAGGTTTTGGGCTACGACACTGAAAGAATGCCTCAAAGGTAAATTAAGTCTTTGAGCTTCAAAAATGAAGTAGTGACGGGAAGAAAGGGGAAATGTTCTACCTGTGTATTTTTAGAGGAAAGATTCGAAATTGTTTTTACCAAAACAATGGTGTTTTACAATGCCCCTAAGAGAAAATAATTACAGAGAAAATAATTTCCTTGAATGACATGGATCATAGTTTCACAACTCTCTTCCTAAACTTAAAGAGTTTCTGGATTGAGGGTCTCTGGATAGACAATAAATTAGACATCACTCGGCCATAAAGAAAATAAGTGCAAACACACACTCAAACTTTTTTAGTTAATTTTTTATGGACATTGTTTGAACAAATATTCATGTGAAATAAGGAATAAATCACGAAACATTCAAAAGCTATACATTAAGAACTCACAACTAAATAAAACCATACATCATCTCCTACTATTAAGTTAACCATGTCTTCGGAATGCTATTCTTTGGTTATTCTTATTTAGTACACGATATGTGGTAGGGTATGGAGCTACAAAGCAAATTTGTCTTACAAAGCATTCAATTAAGAAGGGCCATTATTATATTATTACAAAATAGGATTATTAATATTCTTAAAATTCTCATATTAATTAATAAAGTAATTATTTATTTAGATATTAAATACTCTATAATTTAATAATTGGCACTGCCTGGACAATTGCTTTCTAACAGATACGGAAACTGAATACTTATTCAGATTACAAACAATTGATTATTTATCTGGAGACCGCACTGTTAAAAAAAGTTTTGTAAACGTTGCTAGTAATTCTCAGGAAGTTCCACATTTTAGGTATTTCATGTTGTTCCATTATAATCAAAAAGAACTCGGAGACTTTTCATATGATTAGGTGAATATTTTCCGTTTCAAGTTCTGCACATGCACAGAATGAGAAAACCGTTTCTTATAGTAGCAGTGCATGAAATTTTGATCAAGAGTCTGCTGTCATCATTTTGATCAGTTCTTATTTCGGTAGAACTGGGAAATATATTCAGTGAATAAGAAATCCAAACTTTAATTGACAATAACAAAAATCATTAAAATGTGGCGTAAGTAGTGGGTTCAATTTAATTTGTCTTCGGGATTCAGGCAACGTACTTCTCACACTATAAGAAATTTATTTTAACTGCCAATTTAGAGAAATTAATACGACGCTAGACATCTAATTGATCAACCCGTGTTCAAATCTTCTACCCATTATTATATGTATTTGCTTTCCATTTCTTTCAGCATTTTACAAATATAAAAGTGTTTCCACACATTCTTTTAAATCTTCAGAAACAAGAATCTGATTATTATGTCAACGATATCTCCGAAAGTAATTAATTGCTCTCGAGTTGCCAAAATTTGCATGTGCACATGTTTTGACATTCTAACTAAGATGGAAGAAAGAAAATTAGAAGCTTTTTCTGCCCCATCAGTATGTTTGCTTGTAAGTTACCTATTATCAAGAGACGTTATCCCGGACATGTAACTTCATGATTCTTATACTCTTTACTCAAATTCTTAATCTATTGAACAGAAGATCAGACTTACGTATAGAAAATATATCCGTGAGGAATAACCACCGATGATCAATTATACTTCCGCACAGAGGAGATACTCTCGAACATAGGTATGTATATTACGACATAACAACCAATTTGTTAGTACGAACGAATACAAACACAAACGTGCACCAGATAACAACACAATAATAAAGCAGACAGTAATTGCGAGAAAGATTTGAATACGCGCTATAACAAAAGAAAGATGGAAAAGAAAGCAATGTTACAAATAAATTCAAATAAAGGATATTGAATAAATATTACTTTTCTGCCTTACGGCACGGATGCCAATTGGAAGTTTTCGGAAATTAATGAATTCGGTATTTATATAGATTGTAACAAGACCTCGGGGGTAAAAATTCGCGACGTGAGTCCTGACATCAAAACAAGCAAAAAAGCTATAAACATGGCTTAAATTCTGTTTCGTTTTGAAAATAGAGTGTTTCCAAGTTGGAGCGCAAAGTCGACGCCTACAATGAAAAAAAGAAGAAGAAAAAAAAGAATACTTCTCAATAAATCAGAAACGATGCATTGAATAAAAATTTTGTTAGTGGGAATTTCTTTCTAACAATATGGTAAATATAAGGAGTGCAAACTCGATGTCACTTGGTTGCCAGTGTTGCCAAATTTGAATAAAGTTTTAAAATTTCAAATAGCACTACGTGGTGTTATTGTATATTTAGCATCCCATGGTGATGATAAACAACATGCGTGTATCACACACAGCAGTATTTCAAACTATGATTAAGACACGAGATGAACTATCCTAGGAAAATAGGTCGTTTGTATAAGATAATGAAAACCTTCGTTTCTGGACATTTGAATAGAACTTCGACGGACAATTCACTGCATTACTAGGCACATAAGCATTCCTATTCACATGTCTAGAAACGTAAGGTTTACCGGATTTTATACTGTACAAGGTACGTATTTTCCTACGATATTTATCTCGTGGCTTATGCATAGTTTGCTACACTGCTGTGTGGTTTTATATAGGTTGTTTATAAACATCAGTGGTTCTCAAATATCCAATAATATAATGTAGTGCAAAATGAAAATGTTATACCAGGTTGGCAACACTGACAACCCAGTGATATCAAATTTTCACTCCTGATATCCACAATCTTGTCAGAAAACAAAACTGTAGACAAAATTTTCATTCAATTCATAGTTTCTGATGTTTTGAGACGTATTATTTTTTTTTCCATTCTAGACGTCGGCTTTGGGCTCTAAGTTTGAAGCGTTGTATCTCCAAAACGAAACGGAATGTCATTCATATTTATAGGATCTCTGTTTCTTGTTTTGAAGTTAGAACTCACCTTCGGAAGTTTCTCCAATGTCCTGTTACACCCTGTATAAAGAAATAATAATAATAATGATAATAATAATTTAAATGAAAGTTCCTGCAACAGTTTGTTCTTTTACAGTGGAATGGTACTTCTCAGGAAGTCTAACCAAAGTTGTCCAAAGGCCGTACGTAAACTCAAATTACAGAAACATATTTTGTGAGAAAATATCGTTTTCCGGGGCCCTTTTGTACGTGGCGCAATAAAAGAAATCCATATTTTACATATACGTCAGTACCTGCGTATTCGACATGTCTTATACGTAGCTACATCGGGAAGTATGGGAGCCTAAAGAAAGAAACGAACAATAAAGATCCCGTGGGTTAGTGTGGAAGGTTGCAGGCTTTACTTCAACTCTTTGGAAGCACACATGATCATGTTCCACAGCCAGCCATATTGAATTAGGATTTCCAAGTAGTGTCTTAATCAGATGCACTTAGGAAAAGGCTCCGGTCATTCCTGTCATTTTTTTCGGGAATAGTAAAAGCTGGGATTTGTGTCGAACTCCTGTCATCAAACAACCGTGGAGAAGATAGAGTGGTGGTGGTGGGAAGGGAATTGGAGCATAAGACATTACATAATGATTTGTGCACACGCTTGGATACGAACTGGAGCTTGAATCAAATCCCACTTTAAATTGTTAGGAAGCAAGTTCTCTTAATCTCTTACCTCAGTTTAAATTTATCACCATGCTATAGAATTTGGAGGTTGGGGTGCGACCTGACCATGTGACCTTGTTTCTGTGCTAGTGAGAGTAGTAACTTACTTTCCGCAAGCACATTTTCATTTTTGTTATATAGATTCATAAAAGGTGCTTGATGGAAAACTTTCAAAAGTCTAAAATTTTCACAATCTGCTTAAATTGAATCAATAAATATTACGTGAGAAACAGAACATGCAAAAAGTTTATTTTAAATCTGTAAAGTTTTTGTGGTTTTGTACAGTCACAACGTACAATTTTGTTGAACTACCTGCTCGATTACGTCATAAATCATAACTCAAACAAACCTCAAAGTGGCGTAATCAATCCCTTTCACTTTACCGGGCTTGTGCCATAAACACCAGTCTATTCAAAAAATATAATGAAATAAAGGAAATAACGAACAAGTAAACCTATCGATGCTTCAAACTGCTTTCTCGACCAAACTTGGTAGAGGAGTACTATACATGAGGAAAGCACCAGAAAACATGATGAAAACTGCTTTCATCCATAAAGACAAACGCAGTGGCCAAAAGTTTGGTTCATAAGAATAAGCATTTATAGTGTGATTTAAGAAGAAAAACACACGTTCATTTATAAAATGTTTGAAATAATGAAAAACAAATAGACATTAATGGATATTGGATGAATGTGCTTTTTTTTACAGGGTACGTTCGTCATGGCCGCCATCTTGAAGTCGACCATCTTGAATTTTGCTCGATGTTTTAAACAGGTCATGTAAAATGCCAATCTGGGCTAGAATTTAACCAGAAATAGATAGGGCAAGTCAGTTTTACCATACATTTATTTTCGAGGGAGATAATGAAGTGTTACAGTAGTATGAGTAGTTAATTCAAATGTTCAGAAATACTGTTATTTTTGAAACAATACAAGAAATAAAAATCCAATACACAAGTAATGAGTACTGTGTAAGTGGTTCCCAATACTAATTACTTATGCATTCTGTTTTCATTTTTTGCATTGTTTCAAAAATAGCGGAGTATTTCTAGATATTTCAATCAACTACACATAGTAATGTCACATCTCATTATCTCTCTCAAAAATAAATTTGTGGCAAAACTGGCTTCACCAATGTATTTCTGGTAAAATTCTAGCCCAGATTGATATGTTACATGACCCCCTTCCTGTCGAAAAAAAATCGAGCAAGATTCAAGATGGCCGACTTCAACATGGCAGCCATGAAGAACGTACCCTGTAAAAATAACGCATTCACCCAATAAGCATTAATGTGTATTTGTTTTCCATTATTACAAACATTTTACAAAAAAAAGTTGTGTTTTGTTCTTAGGTCACACTATAAATTCTTATTCTTATGATCCAAACTTTTGGCCACTGCGTTTGTCTTTATGGACGAAAGCACTTTTAATCATGCTTTCTGGTGGTTTCCTGATGTACTCAACTCCTCTACCAAGTTTTGTCAAGAAGGCGCTTTGAAGCATCGATACGTTTCCTTGTAAGAGAAGATAAGAGCAACATAAGGGCCAAGAATGTAGTCTTTAAAATTTTGTAGTCCCTTGCTTTTAAGACAACAACAAATCAATATATGCCCATTGTAGAAAAAAAAGTATGGCAAAATTTATAACATTTTATTTATGAAACAAGAAAATTATACAAGTCTTGTAAGCACGCTATAATATTTTATGTTCCTGAATATTCATTTCTGGACACTTAGGAATCCGTGTACTCTTTGTTTCTTTCTTTTTGGCTATCACTTCCTGTATTCTAACGAGGAAACTAATGGCGTGCCTTGGTGTGTATTGCATGCTGTTGAGTAGTTTATTTTGCTCACCTTTCAACGTCCAACCATGACTTAGCAAAGGTCAGGGTGTGGTGCTTTTTACTTTGGACTGATGAATGATTTAAAACTGTTTTGTTCCTCTATTTCTCTCTCTCTCTCTCTCTCTGCCTCTTTCGGTGTTTCTTTTTACATGAATAACCATAAAAGAAAACAAGTACCTTCGTTAATAAGATGATAATGCACATTCATTTGTAATCAAATTCTGCTGGAAGTGGACGGTTTATCAAAACAGTTTAGCTTTCTTATGTCCCAGTCTTTTACTTTGCTTAGTCTTTTCCTTCCTAAATACTGGCAATGAATCTCATCCATCTTCTTTGTTTTAACTTAACCTTTCTCTTTAGTCATAGCTTCTAGGCGTAAACAATAGATATGTTCGAGAGGGATAAATTACTTGCAACATTGCGTACTTTTGCGTTAGTTTCGCACTAAGTGTCTGGAATAGAATAGATCTTCCCGTTGGCGTAGCATTCGGGAGGTCGTGTTTAGATTCCAGTGGGTGATCATCCGGACTGAGGGTTTAACAGGGTTTCTCCTCAGTCACACCAGATGACACCTTCCCGAATTCTTTCCCCTCCCCTATTTCGGTTTGAGCATTAAATGTCTAACGGCCATCAATGAAATTCAAGACTTCACATGAAGCCAAATTTACGGTTGAGCAGCAACCATATTGTGTGGCTACATTAGAGTCCCTCTATACTAAGTTATGTGTGTCAGCCAGTAACTTTTTCGAAACGCATGTTTTTGTTGTATGACTACAATGTACAGTACAATACATCTGGGACATTTTCAAACATTTTACAATTGACGAGTACAGGGAAAGAAGGGGTATGTGCATGAAATGTAATTTCTCGTAAAACGCATATAAAAATTAAACTCTGCAGTTACTCCCATGTATTCCATATTGTTAAAATAGCTATAACTTGATAATTACGGTAGGTCGATCCACGTACATGTGTCCAATTTGAAGTGTACTCCCAGTTCACAGAATGGACCGAACCAAGTGGTTAAAAGCGCAGGAGAAAGTCAATAGCCTGTAGTATTGAGCCACTATCGCAAGTGCGCGTTGTGGGCATCATGGCTCCAAAGGTCAACTGGTTTTGGGAGGACTACGTAATTGCAATTTTCCACGCCAAACATTCGGTGTCTAAAATTCAAAAGCAGTGCAAAGAACATGGATACGCATTGGGTTGGACGAATATCAAGAACATAATTAACCGGCGTAGAAACCAAGAGTTACCAGCGATTCAATCACCCTCGAAGGGGACTAGGAAGAGAGTGTTCACCTCATTAACACCGCGTGTCTCTCATAGGTTGCGTCGAATGGCCGTCTAGGAAAATCGCCCTCTGCAGCTTGTGATGGCCACACGACCCCACGTGGCACAGTCAACAGCAACTTACGTGAGAAGTTGAATCTCCAGAAGGTCTTTACAAGTCTGGATATTACTTAAGAGCTGCCATCGGTGTGAGAGAAAGACCAACAGCACGCGCCTCTACGAACGCCATTTATCCGTGGAAAAGTAGATGTGGCCACACTAGATGAGGCTTGAGTGTATTTATCAGACTGTGGTAAAATTTGAGTCATTACTTACGCTTCACGCGATGCAAAATCCCGTCCGAATTCATCCGTTATTGCAAAACAACTATCTCAAAGGGATTCATGATTGTAGCGGGATACTGCTAATAAGGCAAGTTAACTATTCGGCATTCAGTTTACAGTTTATCCTTATAAACTGTAAAATCAACTCGGGCTTCTTTCAGCAACACATCTTATACAGACGACCTGCCTTAAGTCTTTGTGCATATGGATAAGGCTTCATCCCATATGTCTCATTCTACCCTAACTTTCTGCAACAGATGGCGCAATACACGGACATCCAGACTATTCTATTTCACGATATACCGAGGAAGTCACCAGATATTCTATGCACTTCTGCGGGTTTGGATTACTGAAAAGAGCACTTTCATCTCGTCGTCTCATCACTCTCCGGGGCCTATGAAAAGCCTGGAAAGAGGAGTGGCACAGGATTCCACTTCCTGTACTTCGTCGTAACCTTCTACAGTAGAAGTTACGGTGCAGGGCTATTTCCAATACAGATGGTAATCACATTAAATCCCGTGGATTTTCGTATGGCAGGTTCTAGTTCAAAACTGAAAACATGTACGTGGATCGACCTTCTGTATGTGCGCTGAGGATTGAAACTTTCTGAGGTGATAACTGTCATTGTAGTACCTGTTCCGAGTACAAACTCATTTTTTAAATGCACATACCCCCTTCTTTCCCTGTACTCTTTAATCGCTGCAAAACAGGCATTTTTCGAACAACGATAACTATTTTGTAGGTTTCATCTGACTTGCTCGCTCCTCATTAAGAATGAATGAAAGGGCAATACTCGGTGTAGCTAGCTTCTAAATATGGTGCCAGTCAATGTGTTGGAAATGCCTCGTCCCTTGGCTTCACTCCACTCGCCCATAAAGCAGTCCTAAACACATGTTGTTACTGTACCTTGACTAGAGCAGCTGAGTCCAGACAATTGGCAGTCGTATTACATTCTCATTGAAAGTAAGATACAAAAGATTGCAGATGATGTTGCGTGATTTTTTTAACTTATAGCTGTGTGTTCTATGTACTGGTTTCGCGGTGAATCTTCTATCCTTCGTAAAATTCATAGTTTCATTCCATACAGTCCAATATTTTATATAAAAAATATGTAATAAATATTTTTTCTCATATTCCTTGTTCATCGTTCCTTAGAAAGCGTGTTTCTATTAGTTTATGAATGTCTCTCTCGCTATTGCTTTTCTCAAAACTTGTATACGAATCATTGTTCAGTATATATTTCCCTTCTATTCTTGGTGCTTGTATTAGTTTTCTAATGTTCTACATTAGACCTGGAACTTTTACATTGTAAAAGTATTTTTCGCATACTCAATAAAACTAATTTTTGATCAAATCTTGTATACTTTTTCATTTCCAGTAGCGATTTGAATTGTTCTTATACTATTTTCCAAACAAGTTGTGTGTAAGAAGTATGAAGAAGTGATCTAAGCAATTTAAGAAATGAATAAAAGTTTGTAATGATTGTTGTTACACGAAAACGCAAAAGAGAAACAACGATGAAGACATTAAAAGATAATGGAATAAAAAAAATACAAAGTGCAACGAAACAGAGAAATTTTTAACAGGCTAAGTTTGAAAAGCAATTGAAATTAAACAAAAAGCGGCCATAAACTGAATGAGAAAACTAAGAAGGAAGGGAAATAAAGAAGTTTTGCTGTGGAGAAATACAGTGCAGTATAATTCCACGCGCTGTAATGGAGAAACAAGTTAAAAAATGGAAATAAGTTTTTAAAGGAAACAGAATTTAATCTTAGTTATTATTCAAGGACAGAAAAACAAATTAAAAAAATATGTTATAAAAATATTGATAGCTTGTGATGGTTAGTATTAAGCTATTTCAATGTTTTGAAATTTAAACATATAATACGAAAATATTTTGAATTAAATTAAACAGGAATTGTTAATCCCGATATTCCATTGAACAATGTACGAGTCTCATGCTTCAATTTATTTGTAGCTAGCTCATTTGTCCGCCCGTTATGCGGGGTGAATAAAATATGTTGGCAACAGTCATCGAGACAGGGAGCCGCTGTTAATGAATATTGATAGCCATGCCAGGGCCATGCCAAATCTCACCACTTGGAGGTAGTCAACCCATCGAACAACATTGTAGTGTGGGTTGCCGCGTGTTTCCTTTAAAAATTTTCATTAGCTATTGGAATTCAATGGACAATTAGATGGTCGATTATCTCTTAAATTTAGAATCACAGTGATATGATAATAGCCCAGTCCGATCCAGTGTCTGATCATGTGCGAAAAATCATTCCAATCGGTCAAGTACTTTTTGCGTGATTCTCACGCACACTTAGTCACTTTCAATATTATTATTATGTCTTAATGTGGGCAGATTCGAGAAATATTCAGTTTGCCACACAAAGAATATTACTAAGGCAAGTAAGAAAGGTACGTAACTAGAAGGCAGAGTATAGGTCGATCCTCAGTTGTGCTAATGCTACCCTATTAAGCATATGAACTAAGAAGAGCACGGCAAATTCGTCCCATTTCTAGTTATTTATTGAGATTCGGTTCTAAAATCACTGAGCAGAAGTTGGTCAGGACGTACTGTAAGCGAAACACGTTCAAGAAGTGTTTGCTCATATCTAATCAAGACAAGAAAGGGCATTTCCATCCTTTTAAAAATAATTACTATTTATTCGATATTAAAATATTTCCCCAGATCTTGCAGCAAGGTTGCTTGCCACTTGCTTTGAGATTGTCACACTTAATATTGTGTTGAACTTAATAAACTGGCATGAAAAATCTTGGACCAACATAAGTGGCTTGTTTGAAGAACATTGTTGCTGGTTGTTATAACTAACCTAATTCAAGCATGTTGGAACAAGCAATTATGCGAGGAAGATTATCAAAGTTAAAAATATTTGGAATTTTGTATCGTTGACCCTGTCGCCTCAATGGGGTGAAGTCCGATCACGTGGCATGACTGTTACGCCGTATGCTAATCTTCCCTATTACTATAGCCATCCCTTACTATCTTATGAACTACGTATAAATAACATTTGGAAAGCGAACTAGGGCGAGTCGTTCCGTAGTGTAGTGACTACAGCAGCGACTCCGTGTGTCAGTGGTCCACAGTTCGATTTCCACACAGGTTAATGATTTTAACTTTTTAAGAAGTACATTATTTATTTTCCTTCTTGTTTTGCCAGGCTATTTCAACATTGTTTCTTGTAAACAAGACTGCTTGATTCAACCTTTTTATACTACCTGAGCCAGAGATATCAAAAGACCATAAATAAAAATTCAAAATTCAAATTTAACTTTATGTAAACGTTATTGGCTTGCTTTGCTAAGCTTGCATCAAATTGTCACACTTGTCAAAGGAAGCTTGATTATTTTTTAGACTGGTAAAAATTACTAAGTGGGAATTTTCTATTCTTTTTTACTTGTATAATATTTTACACAACAAAAACTTGTTTCCATGTTAAATCGAAACAGAATATTCCTTTGAGGTTCAAAACAATACTATGTATAAGCTTATTTAACCGTTTTAAGTGTACCATTTTGCCAAACTACGTGCCAGACTTGCAAAACGATCTCACTTTCATTTTGTGTAGGACCAGAATCTAGTAATCTGTAGTGATTTCTGTTATCATCATAAAAATCGTTGAAAATGAAGATACAATTATTGTTTTGAATGGGTTATACAATATGGTAAAATCCATTTGCATGGTAAAACATTGCAAGTAAATAATACAATTTAAGAAATGTCTTTTTGGTTTGCATTCATAGAAATATCTTGATATTGGGATAATGGAAGGCAGTATCTTTAATTCAATCCGTGTATGAATCTGGTGATGCATAATCTTAATTCGATATAGTAATAAAACATGACCATTATAATGGGTGGCTCTAAAGAAGCCTCTTTACTTCGTAAGTTAGAAATCCTTGGATTAGGTAACGTGATACGGTCATTCTCAATTGATTTTTCTCTTTATGCCTTCCATAACATCCGCCAACATCTTCCATTTTCACCTTGAATTAATGGCAGACTCTGTTACCTTCTCGTCCTTACATACAATGGACAATATAAAATATTTGACGAGATGGGTTAAAGTTTTTACGAGTTTCTATAAAGCATAAAAATACATTTGTAATAAACAAACCACACCCACATGTAAGTGCTTCCTTCTAAAGGGACAGTAATTTCTAGAGAGTAGTTGCCTCCGCAACTTTTGACTTCTGTACGCTTTAAACTTGATGAAGATTTGTATGTTACATTTGCATGGATGAATTTTCCGTTTACTTGTTGCAAAAGATGTGAAAGTTTTAAAGAATTTTCATTTTATTCTATGTCTTCAGATAATGTTTAAGAAGGAAAAGACAGCAGCACCAGAGGACAAAATAGAGAGACGACAAAATCTATTCCTATGTGAAAGGTGTAGACTTTCTCTAGCGCGACGGAAACTTTTCCCAAAGCACATTCATCTCGCAGAACAGATTGACAAAGCCCAAAAGGCAACTGCAGTCCCTTGACAGTGAAAACTGCCCATTATCGATCCTTCCATTTATTCTGAGAGCAGAGGTGAAGAGTTTTCACATTACAGAACATTGTTTCGAACAATGTAACAGCGGAAAGTTCCGACTAAACTACTTTCTGCATGAATCACGAATAATATTACTTGTTTTTTTTTCTTTTCTTTTTTTAAAATAAATAATATATGGGAAATAACATTTAACATGAAAATGATCACTAAGATTTCCGCTAAAAATCTTACATCCTAACCTTTAATTTGGATTTCATAAGAGATTTGCTGGGTTTTGCAAAGAAGGTATACAAATACCTGACAATAATAAGGTTGGTCCAAAATTGTTATTTTTACTATGATGAAAGGTTTATTATAGGAATTTGGTAATTATATATCAACTGAACCAACCTTCAGAACGAGCCCCACTCGATTATTTCCAATTGCCATTACATTTTGCACTAAGCTCCCTAAACTAAGTTCTATAAAATTTCACACATCAAGACCTAAATCTTTAGGTTCAAGTGATCTCGAGTTGTAGTCACAAAATGTGATTCACGTACCCAACAAATAGGTATGTTTCGCGTTCTGTCCTTAGCAACATATAAACAACACGTACACGATATTTTGTTAATAATTCAATTCTAAACTTTCAGCAACTTTGTACTAAATATTTGCAATCAATGCAAAATATTGATGTCAAAGTTTACTCCTCTGTAGCTCACAGAAAGAGTAAAGTTCGACAGTTGCTGCTTTGCATATCTTCAATCATACTAAGTAGTAAATTTGTATTATTTCCTGAAAGTTTCAGCCTTCACTTTCTATTATTTGTATGCATAATACTGTAACCTAAATGAAGGATTATAAAACATAACGTCTAATTTCATTCATTTTTTGAAGCTTTGTATTTCAGTTTACTCGAAACGTTAGATAATAACTATGTAAATTTTCAGGCAGATATTTCACTATCCTTTCGATATGTAGCTCTGTCATACGACAGAGTTCAACTGGACTTTTTTCATTTTTCTCGATTCTATACTTTTTTTCCTTTATCTGTCTATATCTTCTTCAAAAGTTTCCAAAGTTTAGTCTTCAATTCTCCAATATATTCCATTTTTCCCTACATAATTCTTCTCTGAAGATCACTTCTATGCAATAAATGACCCAACCAAGATATTTTCCTCTTTCATATTACTTCTGCCAGTTTTCTTTTCTCTCCAGTTCTGGTGAATACCTCTTAACTTTTTACTCTATTTTGGAATGCATTTCGCCTCACAGTCATTCTTTTCAAAGATAAATGTCTTCATATCTCATAAATACATCAAAATAGCTTTCATTTATAATCTCATCACTTTTAACCTTTCGTAGTTTTCTCTTCATTTTGAATTATTTTTCCACTCTTTCAGTACTCTCCATCACAAATTGAAGCTCATCTTCCGATTCTGATAATATTGCTTGACCATCCACATACTTGACAGTCTTTATTCTTCCTTCTCCAACTATATGTCTATTGCTTTTTTCCCCAAGGACTTTCTTTGCCAAGTTTTAAGCAGAAATATGTATTAATATTGGTAACAAAAGAGCAGCTTTGTCTACCACCTCATCCAATGCTTACCTTTTCCACTTCATCATCACCTACTCTTATTACCATTTTCCTTCTTCTGTACAGCTTCTTCATTAGTTTTCCATCCTTCTAATATATACTCATCTTTTCATTAATATACTCCTGTCAACTCTGTCGAATGCCTTCTCCCAGTCAAGGAAACAAACACACATATTTTCGTTCAGTCCTAATATTCTTTGCAGTACCTTAGTCTGCACTACATTATTTCGCTACGTTTCGTTACCTGTAATTTGTTTTCTCCAGTAACAGTGTGGAGAAATACCTGGCAACATATAAACATAAGAAAAAATATACTTTGTTAAAAATGTATACCTTGTTTTCTATTAGCCTTTTATTGCAATCTGATAAGTATAATTCATTTTTGACAAAACAATATTGAAGTAACCTGGTTCTTACATTGATCCTCCAAATTGCAAAAGAAAGTCTGGATAATTTCTTAGACGTTCCAATATACGTTACATAGTTTTATTAACACTTTCGCTACTTGTAGAACGTATATAAACAGTTCCTCTTTAAAAAGTCTCTTGAAAGTGACGGCATTGTCATGGTGTTCGATCATCTTGAAAGTGGATTTTGAGAGGGAGAGAGAGAGAGAGAGACAGAGCGAGGCGCCCTTGAAACACAACAGGAACTCTGAGAGGCTGCTAAATCCTTATTTGGCGGATTGAACGTCAATGCCATGTGTACCGACAGCGAATTTCTCATATTCAGCGTATCTTTAATAGAGAATAGCATTTCGAATGAAGAAATGAGCAGAAGGAAGACAAACAAAAGAACAGCACAACATAATAATAAGAGAGTAGCTGAGAAAAGCAAACAACATTCAAAAGAAAATCCTTTATCAGACATCCAATAGAGTTCAATTAACATGTATTTCTGGACACAGAATGAAGCGTAGGCTTTCAGAAAGCAGCTTTTCCTCTACAAATTTCTAAAAATAGGTCTATGCAAATTCTAGAATTTCTGTCTTTTCTACAGTTGGAGAAAATAATTAATTTCCTTTCTTTAGCATAACAATTTATCCCTTAGGGATCTTATTTCAAATAATTAAGTCTAAAGGTTATCTTTCCTTGGGTATTTCAGTTTCTGGTATAACATGTATCTTGGCATCAGGATGTGAATGAAAGGAGTCAACCGATTTCCTAAATATATACTTGGAAGAGAGAGATTTATTCAAAATAAACCTATAAGATGTGATATCAACATGCACAGGATGTGATAGCCAAGTTCTTCACGTCAGAAAACGTCAGCACTGCCAGAAGCATGTTATACAGGAACAAGAGTTTATGGCAAAATCGACGATTTGGGGGCCCCGTAAAAAAAAAGACGTTAAAGATAGGAATATGAGCTTTTACCGTTAAGGAGATATGGTAAATATGTCCAGATGTACAAAATTTCATATTCGTATCTCAAACTATGTTCTAGTTGTGGACCCCTGAAATTGCACATTTTAGGCTAACTGACTCACTCACTCACTGACTCACTCATCATATTGTTTAGGGTGTTTGGAGTAATCTAGAAACATGAAATTTGGTATGAAGGTAGAGGATGATAAGTAGATAAAGGAAAAATTCCGACATTTTGAAAATGTCGCCATCTTGGATTCAAAATGGCCGCAAAACCTAAAATTTCAAAGAATACACAGCCTAAACGACTAAAGATAGAACAGTGAAATTTGGTATGAAACTACATCATTG